>JASKGM010079705.1:0-14830 GCA_034509205.1 Ceratonia siliqua | reverse complement strand
TCATTTATCTCTTTATATTGATACAACACAATTTAGCATATGAGAGAGATATGAGAGAAAGTATGTTGAGATCAAACCAGTCCACATTTACCTACTGTCAAGATAGAAAATATACTTTGAAAAATTGACACATATTAAGCATTAAGAATTTTCCTGAGAAATTAGGTACCCCAAAACTTTCAAGTACTTTGAAATTTTTGAGTGACCTAACCATAATTTTCAAAACATGTCAAAATTTAATGAAAATTTCCAGTCTAATAGATTTTCATGTCCTGAACCTATTTATGTAATTTTTCTTGAGAAGCAACTAGTCTAAGCATCTCAACTAATCAAAACAATCACTTTTCATACATGAGCATATATCCAACACATAGATAAATTCAGAAGATTATACCAAGCTTATGTTAGGCTATCTCACATATCAGTTTCTTTTCAAGGATGCAACTCGTTACTCTTCAAGAAAAGGTTTTATAGTGATGGCAACAAGTAAATATTTTGCATCTTCAAAACTCCATGCTCAATGAAATCTTAGGGTTACCAATTATAACTTTGTTTCTTTATTGTCACACTTATTAAGCTTATAGGTGAGCATGTCAAATAACAAATTCAGTAGCTATAATTTAGAGCATTTTAAGATCACAAAAATTATATGAAAGCAAAACACTATCACATTTAAGATTCCAAATATTACTACATTCCTTTGCAAAATTTCATTTCCATGTAAAATCATAGGAAATTTCAAATTTTGGTTTTGGCAAGTAATTTTCAATTACCCAATACTTAAAGAATCATTTTGGAACATTTTTAATATGCATAAGTCATAAACATTTAGGTAATCTAATAATGGAAAAATATGTCAAATCAAGCATAAATGAGTTATGAATATTTTTCCATACCAAATTCATGTTGATTGAAATTTTGAGTTGCATTTCTTATATCATTTATAACCACAAGCTTGTTGCATGAAGTTACTTGGCTGCACTAAAGTTGCTCCTTGATCTTGGTGTTTGGAGAATTTCATTTTCTTACCCATTAGTTCTTTTTACGAGGTTCAAATTTTTGAACTTCAACATTTAGCATTTTGGAAGCTCCCATTGGTAGTTTTTCTTTGACCACACCTATTTGTCTATCATTCTTGGAAACTTCCTACATAATTGAAGTGCTAGAAGGGATTTTTGGTATCCTGTCTTGGGTCCTTTAATGTTAGTACTAGAACTTTTAAAGCCTTTAAGAGCCTAAATTTGTTTCCTCTCTACATGTGTGTTTCTTCTAATGTAACATAAATAAGAAATGTGCCCTTTAAGATCACAATAGTTGCAAACAATAGAAGAATATACTTTTCTAGAACTTCTTTGTCTTTTGTTAGGATAGCATCCTAAATCATTTCTGCTCAAATTTCTTTTTAAATTCACATTTTCATTCCTTTTGAGAAGTTTGGTCAATGTGCAAATTGAATTTTCAATAAACAAATTATTTTCAAATTCTAAATCCCAACAATTTGTACATTTGTTACTTGAAAACATTTTCTCATGTGATTCTTTAGATGAGCATTTCTAGTTTTCACAAATATGCTTAGACAAACAAAAATACAACAATATTACACAAATCACAAAAGAAATTCATAATGAACCTTTTTACATTAATTTTTACAATAAGCAATAAATTTTAAAATATACCAATAATGCTCACAGCAAAATAATTCTTACCAAACAATTTATTTTCATAAGAAACATGTAAGTGATAATTAAATAAGAATATACCAGCTATGCACAAAATAATGTTAAAGAGTAATAATTATACCAAATGCTTTAAACCAAGCTATTTCTCATGCCAACAATCTTTCCTTTATCATTTTCACCTAAAGGTGACCTTACCATCATTTACTTTTTGCACGGACACAAATTTGGATAAATTCCCGGTCATATATTTTGAGCAGTCTTTGACAAAGTATCACCTTTATTCTTTATTGTTGCTATTTAAACATGCCTACAAGAAGTCAAGCATTCTTAGGTACCCAATTTGTTTTGGATCCTTTGGGGTTAGTGGTGCCTGAGCTTATGCTTGCTATGGTTGCACTTTTTGGTACTCACACAAGCTTAGAAATGCTCTTATTCCTTTTCAACAAACTAGCATGAGTGGTATGCCCAAATTTACAGTAGAAATTGCATTTCACAATAGAAGCATTCATCATTTTCTTAATGTTTTTATATTCTTTTACATTTTTATTCTCAATGAAGCCAATTCCATTTTTATCAAAATATCCCTTTTGACTTCCTAACATAGCATCCAATGTATTTCTACCTTTAACAACCTTTGCTATATCATTTTTTTATCCCTCATTTTTCTTCTTCAAAATATCTATTTCACCATATAAATTTTTAACAACTTCATTTTTATATCTATCAACTTCTCCTTTTAGATAACCAATTTTCTATTCAAGAGAGTGATTTTTATTTACTAAATTTTCAAATTCAATTCCTAACTCTATTTTCTCATGTTCAAGTTGTTTACATGATTTCATAACCATTTTTAAATCCTCTAACAGTTCATCCACAATATCATCAAATTCTTCATATGAAAGAGAGTCATCTAGTGATTTTACCTCATCATTTTCACCAAAAGCTATGAAGCATTGAGTTGTACCATCATTTATGTCTTTTTCTTTCTCCACATCTTCATCAATCCAAATGGCCACCATTTTCCTATGTATAGATGACTTCAAAGTAGTTGTTGTGGTTTTTTCTTCATTTTCATACCTCTGTAGGTGAGTTTTCACATAAGCTATGAGTATGCCTCTTACTTCATCATAAGTGAGTGAGCTCACATCACCACTTTCTATTGTATCTACTTTAGACCCCCATGCCTTAGGAAGCTCCTTAATATTTTCATTACTTGATCCTCTTTTGTAAATGGTTTTCCAAGAAACTTGAGATCATCTACAATCTTGGAAAATCTATCAAACACGTCTTCTATGGTTTCTCCTTCTTTCATCATAAATAATTCATACTCATGAACAAGCACATATATTATTCTATCCTTCACCTTTTTTGTTACCTCATGTGTGACTTCTAGTTTATTCCATATCTCTTTTCCAAAATCATAGCTAGATGTTTTATGGTATTCAGCATGCTTATTGCACATAAGAAAATGTTTATAGCACAAGAGTTGGCTTACACCATTTTGATATCATATTCTATCCTTTCATCCTCATGTTTCTCCACATTTCTATTGTTCTCAATTTTGGTGGGGATCTTTGGTCCTTTTTGAATGACTTGCCAAGTAAGGTAATCAGAGGACCGGATGAATATCTTCATCCTGGCCTTCCAATGTGTGTAGTGGCTCCCATTGAAGTAGGGAGGACAATGGGTTAATTGTCCCTCAGCAAAGTAGAATCCTTCATTCTGGAATTGATACGTGGTGTCTGGATCTTTGCTCTAGCTGTTAAACTTTGTATTGAGACCTGCTCTGATGCCAAATGAAAGTTAAATAGTACCAAGAGGGGAGTGAATTGGTACAGTATATAAAATTTAAATTCTTTTTGGATTTTTCATAAATTATTCGAAATATAAATTCTGTTAAGTAGGTCCCTTAAAACTTTTTGAGGTGCCTGAAAAGTTTGCGGTACCTTAAAACCAATCTATATCAGATCCAAAATTAAACTTTCAAAAACAGTAAGAAGATGGAGAGGAACATAGTAATTTATCCTAATTCAGCCTCAACATGAGACCTACGTCTAGCCCCCTTAACTCTCAAGGAATTTTTCATCACTAATCATTTAATCCTTACAACCCTGGTTTTACTTGTCACTAGTAACAAATGATTTTAACTGCTAACCACAAATAGAGTAGTTTCCAAGTTCACTACCAACTACAACAACTAATGGGTTTTACTCACTCACCATAAATGACTTAGAAATTTTAAGATGAATACAATGACTCTTTTGAAGAGTAGATAGTTTGCCTTTTGTGCTCACTTTTTCTCTCTGACTTTTTATAAAATCTCTCAAGGTAAAAAACAGAACCAAAAGAAAGAAAAATGGTATGCAATTATTTCTTACAGGCTTTATACATAGCTTCGATTGTCTTTTCTTTTATTTCTATTTCTCTTTTATAACCTTCAGATTCTAGCCGTTGTTAACTCTTCCAATCATGGGATGATTAGGGTCCTCCAATTAATAATTTTATAGCTCTAGAAATAGGATGATTTTATTTTGCCTTCTTTCATGTTGATCTTCCTTCTTTTTCATTCCTCCATCTTGGTAGTTTCTTTCCTCTTTTACTTTTGCTTCTTCCATATCTATAGCACTTGTTTCTTCTTGATTCTTTCCTTGAAGGCTGGCCCTGAAATCTACTCAAGACTTGTCTTTCCTTATTATACTCCTTTGTATTCTTGATATTTCCTCCTCATTTTCTTTCTTTTTGAATGAACTTTCTATTTTCAAAGAGTTGAAATCTATAGACTGTGTTGCTCCAGCAGTGTTGGTTGGATAGCATTGATTATGTCTTGATATTGCTTCACAGCTGGAACCTATTTAGATTTAGTGAAGATGGCATATTGCTTTATTGCTAGTACATAATCAAATTTGATGATGTTGGTCTTGTTGTGGTCCCGATGTGTTTTATGAGTCCTCATTATTTTTGTCTTTAAGCTTTACTCTCTTTCTTCCACCTAAGCAAGAATATACACAAATAAATGAGTTTGACTTTTCTTTGCCTTTTGTATTTTTGTTTTTATTATCAAAACTTAATTGGAGAATTCTCAAAGTCAATATGCACAAAAGTTAAGAACTAAACTGAGAAAACACACAAAAATCAAGGACTAAACTAAAAATATACACAAAAGTCAAGGACGAAATGAGTTATTTGAGTCTAACTTGGTATTTCAAGTTGCAATGTCGTAGACATAGAAATACTTCCATTAGTGAGCTAAATGAAATCCTAACGGAATGCTTTAAATTATGCGAAAATGAAATGTGAGGGACATTTTTGAGAATACTTTATACTTGGGGACTAAATTGAGAACACTTCTAAAAGTGAGGGACTAAAACAGTATTTTACTCTTCTATTCATATTTGAATCACACATAACTATTTATTATATGGATAACCTTGAGTTTCAAAATTTGAGTCTATAATCATTCAAAATCTAAAATTTTGAATTAATTTTCTTCTCAAATTACAAATTGGTTTGACATAAATTTTTTTATGCAAATTCAATTATACATCAGCAACATACAAAATTATTTTATGGCATATGGTGCTCAATTCAAAAAGTTAACATTAAAGGAATTAATTTAACCAAAAAATAAAAATTGAGAGAAGATGATGTTCTTACTTGAAAATCAAATGCTCTCATATAATTGTTGGAATTTCCGATTGTATACTAGAGTTACAAACAGAAAGTAAAATGGCTTAACTTTGGATCTTCTTGTACAACAAATTCTCCTACTCGTGGTATTTTGCTCTGTATCAAAATGAACCCAAAGTAATTTTTCAAAAAAAGCCACCTAGTACTCAAAGAATAACTCATTGTTTTTCCGCATATTTGGATCTATCAAATATCATATATATTTAGAATTATATCTAAATGACTTGTGGACTATTAAATAACCACAATCTAGCTTCCTAGGAGTTAACTACTCATCTTGATTTTCCCTTATCCTACTCATTCAATAACTCCTTTGACTAATTAATGAAATTAATTAATTAACTAATTCAATAATTAAACGTAACATTTATCTAATAATTACATATCAAATTTGGTAATTGGATCAAATCAGGCCATGCCATCTTAAGAGCCCCATTATTTAACATGAACATTTTCTACGGACAAGAGAAGATACTTCCAAAGACCAAATTGTAAATTGTGTATTTAGTCTATTTTATGTGAGAATCCAAAATCAAACATCTAAATACTTAGATTTAACCAAAATTTCAATATACACGTAATTATTAATTCATCCTTAAGAAAAGAAAACTGCTTTTCTCAGAAACAAAGTACTAATTAATTCTATTGCTTGATGATCATAAGCATCAACAAGTAACAGCTGTAAACGTGGCTACTTGTGGTGGTGTATTCTAGGAAGCATATCCTTGATCTTCTCCATTATTCCTTTCTTCTCGTGGCGGTGCTCAGCAACTGAAGTGGTCGTTCGGGTTGCATCAACAACGCCCTCATCGCTGGTATTGGTCTTGATCATGGCAGGGCGAGTTACGTCGTCGATGCTGAGTTGTTGAGTTCCAATGTCAATGGTGTCCTCGGCTGTGTCCATTGCCTTCTGATTTGGGTCGCCGCTGGCAGGAACTGCACCGTACTGATTCTGATAGTGTGCCATTTTTTTTTTACCAATATGAACCCTCAACTTGTGCTTGTTTATGTATAGTGTATAATCAATTATTTATAGAGAAGCGATGGTGGAGGACGTCCCTGCCTTGTCACTTTACCAGTTACCAAGTCTTGACACATGCCACTTGAAATTGCCTATGGAAGTGCCACGTGACTTTCTACTACGTCACCATGGCAAAGTGTCCGAGGAACAAGGAACCTAGAACATGGGTCTCTTTGCCTTCTCTCTATTTTTCTCATATTTATTTTTATAAAATAAGTATATCACTCTTTAAATATATCCTTACTAGTGATTTGTGAAAAACCTAAGTTTAGACTCAACTAAAGGAGGAGTGAATACATGAAATTAAATATTAAACCTCAAATAAATACTAAATCAAATAATCAAAACACAGTCAACAAATATACAGTAAATTAAAACTAATCAAGAGTAAACAAATTGGATACAATAATTTGTTGATAGAATGAAAAACTTTTGAAGAACTCTTCAAAAGAAAAACCACTCTAGATTTAAGTCACCACCTCAAGTCTACTATAAAAATGTTAGATTACATACTTGTGGTTGACACTAATAACAACATGCCAAAATACTCAAATACCACAATACAGCTTATCAAATTGTGACCAAACCTTAGTCTCTGTAATACCTATCTGAGCCTTCTATAGAATACCCACTTTGAAACCTTCAAAGATTTGCTCCTAGAATTCTAGGCTTTTGTCCTTCAGAACCTTTGAAGCTTCAAGTAGATGTATGGTTGAAGATTTTGGATATCCTTAATTTTAATTTCTCAAATCACTCCTCAATCTGATCGTCTTCTATATGCAAAATATTATTACTGCCATGTCCTTCACTTTAGGCGTTCTCTCCTGTTTGCAATATGGCTGCTGCCTTGTCGCTTTATTTTCCTTAGGTTCATTTTATTGAAAGTTACCTCAATTCCACACACACTCCTAAGCAAGTCTCCTAGTCAAAGAATGATTCCTCTTTCCATTAAGTCCCTCATGTGAGACATAGAAAGTCTCCTAGTCAAAGAATAATTCCTTTTTCCTTTGGATTCAGTCGTATTTATGATATTTTTGCATAATATCCAAAATTTACCTAAACCAAAAAACAAATACAACATGCATTGGCGTGCATTGGGAGCACCCCTTAAATTATTTTGGGAAACCAAAAGCTCAGACAACATAGTGGGGACCCTGGTAATGTAGGGTCTGGTCGACTTGTAGGTAGGATCTAATTGACCAGACCTAGTGGAGGACTCCTAAAAATTTAGAGCTAAGTCAAAATTCTTGTGAGAAAAATGGGGGACGTCATTCTAAGTGCTGGGGGAAGCTCTAGAGATAATTTTGGAATTTTGAGTGAGCAAGGAAAATAATGTCCCAAAGGCTTCTAATCTAAAATCTATCTCTTGAAACATTTTACCAGTTTTAATTAGACCAATTAGAAAACTCTAGATCAAGATGTAGCTTGTTTAACCCAGTCGGTGGTGTTCAGGTCGAAGTAAGGTTATCCAAAGCATGGCTAAGGTGAGTAAGACTCACTCTAACCCTTGTTATGGTCATGAGAGCTTAGGACTGGATTTATTATAATGAGTGTCGCATTTTTGAGGATATTTAAATAGGTTTGTAAAAGTACGAACATCGTAAGACTATATAATTTATATATGTATCAGTGAGTAAACCCAAATCCCATGAGGCCATGAGAAGTTAATTGTGCCATTGTGTGTAATTGTATATCGTTGATTGAATATCGGGGAATTGTAGATAAACTAGTTATATATCAAGAAGCCGTACTGATGATAGTTATAGATAGCAAAGAATACGCATACATTTAAGAAATATAGATAAGGAAATTTATTAACAATTGAATGAAGGTTATGGTATGATGGCAGTGGCGGTATGAGATATTAGTAAGTATTTGAGTAGTAAAGGTTTAATGTTAGTAAAGATAGAAATTTTATATATGGTTCTTGTTAAGTTTAGTGTTTAATGTAAATTTTAGAGTTTCCTACGCATACAATTGTAATATGTTGAATTTGATAAATGAGGGGAAAATGATTGAATTATTGTTCACAAACAAATATGGGGATAGTAATGAATCATTTGAGGTTTTAGTTGCTCTAATGAGGTGCATACATGCTATTTTCATTTATTACATATATTCATTGTTTTGTGAGTATTTTTCTAAGAAGAAGCTTGATACACAATGCTATTTGATGCGGAATGTTCTCATGTGTTCACACAATTTTTTTTCATATTTTCTTTTGGCCTTTATGTGAATGTATGTGTTTTGTTGGAATTATTTTATTATGGGCTGCCACTAATTGCACATTTAATGATTTATAAAACTGATTGTTATGGATTCAGGGAGATTGACTTAATACACCTTATTATTTAATGTGATTGGATTTACTGTGTAAACCCAAAATACTTATAATCTATGATGGGAGGGTCTATCAATGTATTTTATTAGGGTTATTGGTCCCCCTCCTACTCATATACTGAGTAACCTTGAACAAAGAGGGCATGTATTTCAGCTTACCCCATTGCAAGCACTCTCACGTGAAGGAGATAGGAAGGAAGGCCATTCCCAAGATCTTCAATATGTTAAAGACATGTATGACTTCTCTTAAAAAAAATTTCAATGTGGTGTTCTAGGTCTATACAAGATCCTTGGTTTATCTTTTCTCACATGTGGTATCAAAGCCCCTCTTGTATGGATTTATGACCCTATTGCCTAACTTTTCTTTTGGATTTCTTATGATATTTTGAGACCGGTTTTTGGCTTATATCTAAATTTTTTTCCCTTTTGAGCTTGAAAATGAGTGTTTCAGTTTTGATTACCTTTTCATTTCTTTCAAAGATAGTTGTTGGGTTGTTTTATGATGAAATGTAGTGAAAAGCGAGTTCAAAATTGAATTTTTACAAGAGCTTCGTTTGAAGCTTCCATGGCCGAACAAAGAACCTTTTTTTTTTATATGAAAATTTGTTATTTGATATATTTTCTTGTGGGGTTTTACTTCATATTTGATTTTCTAGAAGATATACAATTTTACCTTCTAGCAAAATGGCACAATGTGCATGTTTTGGGAGCTCAAATTGAGCTCTCATGGTTGATGGGTCGAACGACCAGCCAGGAGGAGGAAGAGAGTTTGGCACGTGAGATAGGGTGTGCATGCGCATGGACTCCACGCACTAGAGGGTAGGTGGGGCATGTGAGTTCCATGCGCCCATCAGTATTAGGCCCCCTTTTAAGCCTTTTTTGGCTAATTTTTTAATTCTTTTAGGCCCTTTTTTTGGTCGTTTGTTTCCTTTTTGGGCATTTTGTCTTTTTTTTAGCTAAATGGTTTGACACCCTCATTTCATTTTAATGTATTATTTTTTGCTACTATGAATATTTTTCTTGATTAACTAAGGTTGTGTTTTTGGACAAAGATCGACTGACAACTAGGCAGCCTCTGTTGGTTCAAGCACTTCTGTTTAATGCTTCCTATAGGCAATTTATGTGCACACAAGTGTGTGTGCTAGTTGTTATTTAAAGGTTCTAAATTTGTTTTTTGCAATTTATGTGAACATATTCTCACCAAGGTGATTTTGTTCACATCAAATTTGTAGAGCTTGAACTTGGGACAGTTTTCGGTTATTACATACAATCACTTGCTTAAAAGGGGTCATTGTGTGCTTTAACTTGGAAATGGCATAGAAGCATTTTTTTATTGGGTAATAAATTGATTCTAAAATTATCTACCCAAAAGAGATAATATTCAAAATTAATTTGTTTTCAGATGGCTTTTGTGAATCAAAGGGGTGTTTGACATATTCTACTTACTTTACCCAAACAGGAGAGGTGGAAATGTGTTTGGGACTTGAGTTATGGCTTATGATATTGAAATCATAAATAATTGCCTTATGATTGACATGTTGTGTTTTATGAAACAGTCTCTTTTAGTTTGAACAACAATACCACCATTGTTGAGGAACTGAATGGTTAAAACTTTAAGAGATGGAAGAAAGATATCGAATTTGCCTTAGGAATGGCCAATTTAGACATGACATTTCATGAGAATGAGCCTTCAAAGCCAACTAATGAGAGTACTCAAGATCAGAAGGATCTTAAAATTAAGTGGGAGAGGTTTAATAGGCTTGGTATCTTAGCAATTCAAAAATCAATTGCTGAGCATCTTTTGAGTGGCTTCCTAAACACCATTAGTGTGAAACAATTAATGGAGTCCATTGAGGATAGATATCATGTATCTAATATTGCTAAGTCTGTATATCTTCTAAAGCAACTCATAGACACGAAATATGATAATGTTGGTGGGGTCATAGATTTTATTATCAGAATGGTGCATATCTAATCCAAACTCAAGGAATTGAAAATTGACCTGCTTGAGAAGTTCATTGTGCCCCATGTCTTGAATTCCTTACCTCCTGAGTTCACTCAGTTAAAATAGCCTTCAACACTATGAATGGAACCTAGAGTGTTAATGATCTCAACCAAATGTGTGGCTGAGGAAGAGAAGCTAAAGAAAGAAAAGAGTGATTCTGCCCTAATTTCTTTCAATCTCAAACCCAAATTTGAAAAGAGTTCCACTTGCAAGAAAAAGCCAATCCCTATGCTCCCAAGAAAAAAACGGGACTCTAAAATGCATGGTAACAATAAAAATGCAGGTCAAAATTAGAATGCAGGAGGAAGTAAGGCTCATTTTATGAAAGATGTTCAATTCATTCATTGCAAGAAGAAAAGTCACAAAAGAGCTTATTGCAGGATTTTCAAAACTTGGTTAGAAAATAAGCAAAAGAAAAGTGGTAATTGTCACAACCTTATGGTTGAGAAACAGGCACTATCATGATCTTAGGGAGACAAAAGAAAAAACACAGAGATTAAAAAATGGAGTTATCATCAATTAATTAGAATGATAATTAGGATCCTTTAAAAACTAAATACTGGCCCTTAAAACCAGAAAAAAGGATTTGAGAGTCTAAATAAGCATGGGGAAGGTGTTAGGCACCTCACAACGCCATCCTTAAGGATGATTACCCTAAATTGTTTGTGCTTAAATTTGCTGTATTTATATTATTTTATTTACCCCTTTTTGTTATCGTGATTTAGAGAAAATAAAAAAATGAAGGAACCAAACCCGTCTTACTGTATAAGTGCCTACGTACTCGTATGGGGATCGAGGTCTATGTAGTTTGAGATTTGTTTTAATGAGGATTTGCCTAGGAATGAAACAGGATTTCTTCCTTATGGCAAAAATTAAATTTAGATAATGTGAGAGAATAAATCTTCACACAAAATCCTATGATGAATTAAGACAATATGGGAAAATAAACTTCCACATAAAGCTTGACAAAATGGGAGAATAATTCCCCACATAATGCAAAAGACAATATGGGAAAATGACTTTCCACATAAAGCTTGACAAAATGAGAGAACGATTCTCTACATAATATTTAAAAGGAAATGAGACAATATGGGAAAATTCATTTTCACATAAAGCTCAATAAAATGGGGGAACAATTCTCCACATAATGTTTGAAGGAAAATGAGACAATATGGGAAAATTCATTTTCACATAAAACTTCACAAAATGGGATAACAATTCTCCACATAATGTTTGAAGAACTAAAATTTATTCTGGATCAAAAATTCAATTTTCAAAAGTTTTGGGACAAAATTGAAATTTTTATAATGTTTAGAGGTCTAGGTGAAATTTATGAAAATTTTGGGGCCTAAATGAACTTTATGAACCCTTGGGGGCCAAAATGAAATTATTAAACTTTCTTAGGTCAAAATGAAGTTTTTAAAAAATGTTGGGGTCTAAAAATTTAGAGTGATCCTTAGAATCACACTCAAAAAGAAGAATAAGGTAACATTTAAGAACCCAATGTATTTTTAATTTTAGGAATGCTGATGATTTTATTTCTTAGGCCAATGAAATATTCACCTTAATATACCTAAGGTCACCAAAAGAGATTTTAGTCAAAGAGGGCCCTTGGAACCCTATTAGTAAAAGTGGAATTTTTTGGAACCCTATTGAGAAATATTTTGAGCGGGTCCTTGAAGCCTCTTTGAGAAAAATGACTGTTGGGCCTTTAAAGTCCCATTTGAGCATTTGAGAAAAATGACCGTTGGACCCTTGAAGCCCATTTTGAGAAAAATGATTGTTGGGCCCTTGAAACCCATTTTGAAAAAAATGATTGTTTGGCCCTTAAAGCCCTAAAAATTGATTGAACCCATGAACCCAAAAAAGAAAATCCCTCCAACTGAATTAAAAGAAAACTTAAGCCTTAACTCCTAATTAAAAAAAAAAAACATTTTAGAATCCCTTGGAGTTTTAAAGATGTTGAAAAAACAAATAGCCAACATACTAAATAAAATAAAGACACAAGCATAAAGAAAATGAAATAACCAAAATTATAAAAATGATGGCTTATGCCTTATAATGGGGGGGGGGGGGGAAGGAAAGAGAATGAAGTATCATACAATGCTTCATAAAAAAAAAAATAGGGGCCTAAAAAATTATACAAATAAGGGAATGCATTCATCCATTAAACCAAGAGTGCTCAACATATATTGAAGCACAAAGATAGGGAATCCAAAGTATCAAAAGGGCATGATGTAAAAATGCTTGCATCAATAGATTTAAAATCCACGGCATGATCGTATTTAAACCAAAACCAAGCTGAACTCAAACTACTACCATTCGAGGCAAGAGAACATTTTGCCCAAGAATACCTAGAAAAACAAATCAAATGGTGCTTAAAATGCAGATTAACCATACTTTGTATCCAGAACTAAAACCAAAATTGATACAAACAAACCTAGGGACCATAAACCGAATCAACATGTGAACTAAACATATTAGACATGCTTAGATTAACCAACTAACAAACTAGATAAGGAGAATCAGCATGTGATCCTATCAAACATGCTTAGATTAACAAACTAGAATCCTAAAAATCAAATTCAACTTTAGGCCAAGTAACCAAAAATAAAAAGAAAAATCAAGTCCTCATACGAGCAAGCAGTAGTTATGAAAAATCAACTTATCATATTAACCATGTAAACAAAAATTTTTTAAAGGACTAATTAAAGAAACATTAAAAAAAAACTCATGTCAATATATTACCAACACAGAAATCAAAGGAAATTTCAAATCCATGGAAATAGAACAATTTCAATCCAACAATAGGGAAACAAAAATTAAGAACTAGGATTTAAGTCCATAGAAGCTTAAAACAATTTCAAATCCATAACAGAACAAAGAAAGAAACCAAAACTTACCTTCCTGAAGAAAAAGCAAAAACTTCTTCAAATTTCAACCCACCAAAGTCTTCAGTAATCTAGCTTTTTTGAAACCCCCTCATCTTTCTCGGTTTCCTTCTCATCGTCTTATAGGTGAAGAAGAAAGCCAAATTTAGTAAAGATGGGCCGTAGATGCCTAGAATCATTCGAGCAAAGGGTGTGTTGTGCATGGTCATTCTAAGGGAACTAAAAAGAAAAATTACTGCCCCTAGATGACAGAGGAGCTGCGCAGATAAGAGGATCGTAGGGCAAAGGTGTGCTTACGTTACTGGTGCATGATAGTCAAAACTGAGAGATGGAAAAGCCATGGACTTGAACTGACTGGGATATGCGTGGGTGATAAATCAATGATGCAAGCACATGAGATAGCATGGAGTCACTACAAGAAAAGTCACGATTTGCCATGGATTTTTGCCACGGCATTAAAATCCGTGGTAATAGCCACGAAAATTGCTACCACTTTGCCATGAAAGTAAATGATTTCTAATTCTGATAAAATTGCCACGGTATTAGCCATGGAAATATCATAACGTGGCCATATTGCCACGAATTTTGCCACAGCTATTTTCACCATGGTAATTTGCCACGACCATTGCCATGAAAAAGTGGATGAATTTAAAATGTAAGAAACAACCGTGGTTAATACCGTGGCAACAAATTCGAATTGCCATGGTATTGTAATACCGTGGGAAATTGTCACGGTATTAGCCACGGTATTGCCACAAATTTTGCCACGACTTTTTAACCGTGTCAATTTGCCATGACCATTGTCACGAAAAAGTGGATGAATTTAAAATGTAATAAACAACCATGGTTAACACCATGGCAACAAATTCAATTTGCCACGGTTTTGTAATACCATGGGAAATTGTCACGGTATTAGCCACGGTATTGCCACAAATTTTGCCACGAATTTTTAACCATGGCAATTTGCCACGAAAAGTGGACGAATTTAAAATGTAATAAACAACCGTGGCTAATATCGTGGCAACAAATTTGAATGGCCACGGTATTGGCCACGACAATATAATAACGCGACATATTGCTACGACTTTTGCCACAACTTTTATTACCGTGGCATTTTGCCACGAAAAAGTGAAAGAATTAAAAATGTAATAAAAACCGTGGCTAATTTTGTGGCAAAAGTTTGATATGCCATTGAAATATAATACCA
>JASKGM010079694.1:0-14830 GCA_034509205.1 Ceratonia siliqua | reverse complement strand
AATTTATTATTTTTTGTTTCTATCCAGTTTTTTTAATTACATAACTAATTCATGTTAAGTAAAATCATTAATTTTAATACTTAATTAAATAGTGGGGGTGATTTGACTAAATTATTATAGTTTAGGGTGCAATATGTTACAATTAATAGATTAGGAAGGAAATTACAATATCAACTACAGATTAGGGTGAAAAAGTGTAAAATCCCCTAATAATAAAAATTTGAAGAGAAAAATAACTTATCATCATACTATTATCTCAACTAGAATTACAGCCATTTTTAATTTTTATAATGACTTCTTTAAGCTTTACATAGTACTAACCAATCTGGGTTTATTGGACAGCCCAAAACAGAGTATTGGGAAAAGCCGAAAAGGAGAAATAACAGAGTAAGGAATTAAGGAATTTCCATTGGCAACAGCTATAATAAATAGAAAATAGACGATCAGCCCTCTTCGCCTCTAACCCGTGACCAAACTTTGACGTCCAAAAACCTATGCTTCATTGGTGTTTTGTTGATTCAGAGAATTATTTAGTGGAAGAAACTAAATAATTCTCTGAATCTCTAAGCAATATCGCAACATTATAAGAGAGAATATCAAGGGTTCTACCCTAGATTAAAATTAAAGTCGATGACTCCACAAATGAGCTAACGAAAAGAAAAGAAAACACCCAGCACAATCCACACTGTGAACCAGCTATGGAAACCAAGAAATCAAAATTCACACTTCCACAAACGAAAACAGAGCAGCTTTAAGAAAAACAGAATGAAATCTCCTCAAAGGACCAAAACCATAAGAAAACATTAAAGAACCCAACGTAAAGGGAAAGTCCCTGAACCTTCTTTTGTTAGAAACATTCACTGCCAAACTATTTTCTTTTTCTTATTTAGCTTTCTTGCCAGCCAAACAAAGACTTTTCACTTTTAAGATTTTACCTTCTTCTCGTTAAAGAAAACAATCCAGCTGCTCTAGCCTCTAATACATACTCATACATTTTCCACCGGCATTCCGTTTTTCTCACTGTTTCTTGCGAACCAAACAGACCCTTTTTTTCTCACACAAAATGCATTTGAAAGCAAGAAAGAGAGAGAAAAAACAAAGAAATGGAAACCAAAAGGCACTGTTTTCAGCTCACCAAAACCATCCCAGTTGCAGCAACTGTGGGTCTCGCTCTGCGTATCTCTCGCCCGCACCGCAGTGACTGTCTCTTTGCAGAGACGGATTGCGTAAGTGGAATGAGCACTGAGCAGTTGTAAGTTGGCAACCGTTCCTTTCTTTTGTAGTATATGAATCGTTAGAGAAGACGAATGGGTTTCTATATTGTGTATAGCAAGTGGACCGTTTCAATGGTATCAATCAACTGTCTTAGGCCACAAGTGGTCCATGATTTTGAAGCCAAGCACACCGTCATTTATATTATATACAATTTTACACATTTCTTATTTATTAAGAATGTAATGGAATCTTTATTTAATTATTTTATATTTAAAATAAACTTAAATTATATAGAATTTAATTAATTTTTCTTTACTAAAGTATTAACTAATTAAAGGTGTAAAAAGTAAAAATGTTAAATGAATCGTGGTCAACCTTAATTTTTGAGTAGATTTTGAGTAAAAAAATTGAATAAATAAGTCAACCTTAATTACTATAAAATTATCTAATAATTAATGTTAAAAAATTTATTTTAACTAATGCATCTGATTAAGGCTTATAACAATTATAAAAGGGAGACACTTTGAGTCAAATTTTTAATTTATCTTTAATTTTAATTTTGAGTCAATTTTAATTTTTGATAATTTTAATTTCATCTTGGGTTTAATGGAATTGGTCTTGTTTAATTTGCTCAAATATAAAAAAAAAAAATAAGCAACAAAATATATCACCCAAAGTGTCTCACTTCTAGAACCTACTAAATGGACACCTCATCCTAAAAATTTAAAATTAAAATAAAATTAAAAATATAATAATAATAAAAATAAATAAAATAAAGAAAATATCAGAAGAAGAAAATGACGGTGTTTCCTCCAAGCTAGAGGACCCATTTTTTCGTCTGTGGACCTTTCTGTCTTTTCAATTGACACTCTCTCCTTTCCTCCACGGCCAGCCATGGCTTCCCTCCATTGAAGCTCCTCTCTCCCTATCTCTTTTTTGCCACTCTAAGTCACTATTATCTTCTTCTTTACTCCTAAATAAAATACTGAAGCTCACAAATTCATATTTTTATATATGTTTGTGTTTTTCTCTATTTTGTTCAAAAGAAAAATGGGAAAACTGAGCCCAGAATGGGCGGTAAAAATTATAATAATCACTGACATTATTTTTATTTTGGTAGAAATAATCACTTGCATTATGTTCCAATACATTTGTGCATCAAGTGACATTGTTGGTGGCATGGGAATTTAGTGCCATGATTGCACCGCATATAATATTGGACGATCACGATTGCACAACACATATAAATGAGAATGCCACATAGTTACTACATCAAATTCGAGTCCAGCGGGCCTACTAGCTTGGACTTACATTCAAAATCTCCAAATATGGCTTGTTGCTACTGTGTTTTTTTGTTGGTAATGATCTAGGTACATTTAATAGAGTTTATGTATACTTTGTATTGAATTTAAAACATCATTATAAATTCAAGATTAAATTTGTATTTACCTCTATCTGATATTGATCTAGGAAATATTCAATGTGTTTCATATGTCCACGTTTAGGATGTGTTTTCTTCTTTTTATTCTTAGGATCCATATTCGGTCATGTTGATGCTTAACCTAACCGATCATGTTAGTCATATTCTTCTACTTCATTCACTTTTGATGATTAAGATAAGTGATAAAGAAAAAAATGATAAAGTTATCCTAATCATTCAAAGTAAATAAACAACCAAGATATAATTAACAGACATATTAAGTACTAACATAACCGAATCTATATCCTTATCCTCAATAACTGTCACTCCTTATAAAAAAGTTACTATGATAGATTCGAAAAAGAACTTACCCTTCCAAGTTCTAATATTTATGGATTTATAGTTATCCAACTATCATGAATAGTTATCTCATTGGCCTATACGATTTTCATTACATTTGTACTAGGTTAAAGCTCAACAAGGTGGAACCTATCTAATTGATCATTTATTATCATGTATCCAATTTATGTTATTCGGCTAACATTCAACTCATTTTATTAAACAAAAAATGCTTTAATAAATTAAAACCCAATAATTCTGAAATTCTCACACTTAGTCAACATTGATTAGGTTTTAGTTATTTATAAAAGCAAGTTTAAAAAAACTCTAGGGTTGAACAACTTTGGACACTAATTTTAGCCCAATAAAATCACCTTAAATATGATTAGTCCAATAAAATAACTAGCTCTTAACTATAGGCAAGAATACACAGTCAAATTGTATAGTTTACAATAATGTAATAGTGTAGATGCGCATTAATGTATAGTTTATGATCCTTATCATATTTGATTATGGTAACTTACAAGTTACAACGAGATCAATGTGCGGGGATAGCTCAGTTGGGAGAGCGTCAGACTGAAGATCTGAAGGTCGCGTGTTCGATCCACGCTCACCGCATTTCTTTTATTTCCAAATTTTAATCTTTCAACCTCTACAAATCTGGATTACTTCACCCCTTTTTTGGTCAATCAAATGGTGAATACATCATCCGGTTTTTAACTTAATTCTCCGTTCGATTTGCGCTTTCATCGTTCTTCAAATTTGTGCGAAAAATCAGTGTTTTTTTTTTTTTCCTTTTTCCCTAGGTTGATGGGTTCGAGAGGAGCGAGCATGGTGCTGTCGAGGGCAAATAGGATGAAGGCGAAGTTGCAGTCGGCACTGGAAGCCACCTTGTTGGAGGTAGAAGACGTGTCGTATCAGCATGCGGGTCACGCTGCCATGAAAGGCACCTCTGGGAAGGAGACCCATTTCAATCTGAAGATCGTCTCGCCCAAATTTGATGGCCAGAGCCTCGTGAAACGACATCGCATGGTCTACGACTTGCTAGCCGACGAGCTTCAATCTGGCTTGCACGCACTCTCTATTGTCGCCAAGACGCCACAGGAAACCGGTGCCAAATGAGATGTCATCAAGTTCTTACTTATTCTGCAGTGAGTATTCAAAAATTGGAATCTTTGCTTTCGAGTGACCCATTTGAATATGTTTAGAGATATTGGGGATCATGTGCTATGGTATTCAACTACCATCTTAAAATGAACATGTTGGTTTTCGATATTTTTGCTGTAATAAAAGCTTGAGACTTTAGTCTTTAGTGTTGGTGGAGAAGGGTGCTAGCCCGGTGAAGTTGCCTTCCTTATGTTCTCTATGCATATGCTTTTGAATTATGATTTAATCTCTCATCTTAGTTATTGTGAAGTATAGATCAAAGAAGAAACTTATGTTTCCACAACTTCTTTTGAACTATAAGCAGCTTGACTTTTTCCACTTTGGAATATGTTCACATTAGCAAGCTTTTCTTCTGTTGTCTGTGTTCAATTTGCGCCAAACCAACTATGCAGATGTCTTTTTTTTTTTATTAAAATGGATTAATATGTCTCGGTTGACTCCACTCCTTGTGCTGTAAATGAGCAATCCTAAATTGCTTTCTTACCGTATTGAGTTGCTTGCAGCCATGCCATTGTCTTTAGATATTCAACTCTTAAACTTATTTCAATTTTCCTGGTTGTCTACCACGTGCCCCGTTAACATGATGACATAAAGCATGGTTGCCAAAACCATGAATGCATATATATATTCATTCAGCTGAGATTGGGTACCTGCTCAAGTCTTTCATGTCAAAATTGAGGGGAGGAGGAACATGTTCCAAAGGAGAGTGAAGTTTTACAATTAACTTTCCAATTTGTGTTCATGAATCTGTTAATCTATGCCATCAAATCTACTTCTAGCATGCCCTTACGTCAAGGGTTACAAATTTGATTATGTTTGATCCGTTAGGCAAACATTCATGTGACAAACGGACTGGTTTAATAATATCATGCTATTGCTGCTTAAGTTGAGGTTTTCTATATACAGTTGCAGTTTTCTTTCTTTACCCCCTGCTTTACTACTGAAAAATACGTATTATATACTCTAAACATATTTTACTCTACTTTATGATAATATTTTTATCTTATACCTGCTGCTCCACAATCTGTTGCTTATTAAATGGCAATCCATTGAATTTGTGATGAGTACATGTAATGTAATTTAGTTTATGTTCACCTATTTTGCAATTGCTTTATAAATGGAAGCTTCATGATATTGTGTGATTGAATGATCTGTAGAGTATAAAATGTTGCAAATGAAGCTATTAAATCTCACCCACATAGGTTGCTATTCACTGGTTGGGGACTGTGTCAGTAGCATTATTAGCTTTAGATAGTTTGACGCTGGGTTTCTGATTTCCAATTTCCATTGAATACCGGGTGGCTGATTTTTTGTTTTTGGCCGGTAGGGGTCTGGACTATTGCTCCAATGATGAATTAAATAGATGCATAAAAGTTCTAAATTTATCGTTCCAATTTCTGAAGCTTTATTAGCTTATCTTATTTTGTGTGGAACAGATAACATCTGAGGAGCTTTGTCAGACTTCTTAAGATCTTGTCACCACAGATCTAAATGAAGGAAGTTGAGGGCTAATCTTTTCTTATTTTTGACAGTTGAAATATGTACACACTCAAAGGAACCTATTCAACTTTGAGTAGCTTTTAAAAAGAACCATCCCTTTTAATTGGCTAGTAGCTTTCTTTAAAGTATTAGAATTAGTTATTGATATTTTCCAAAATCCACCCATATTACAAATGGAGTAATTATGCATAGCTTTCTATATGATGACACTCTTTTGTGGCGGACACAACAGATAGTTATTGCATCGTTGGTATTTAATATGTTTAAATGGTATTCTTTTATGAGAAACACAACAGATGGTCATAGTGTTGTTGGGTTTTTTTTTTGTTCCAGTTGGAATTTAAACTCACGTCCTCAATTCTAAAATTGACTCCAATACCATTGGGCCAAAGGCTCATTGATTTGTGTTGTTGGTATTGAATCTCTGTAAATAGCACTCTTTTGTGACAGACCCAACAAAACATCACTCATGTCATTAGTACTGGGTCTTGACATAATTGACCACTGGCCAATGAGACAAAATCACGTATTGGATTGCTTCTGAGACTTTTGGGATGGGAGGATAGCTTCACCAAAATAGGATGAGTTTCTTGGTTAGAGATAGTGTCAGTAGTTTTAGGTTTAGATGGTTAAGATGTGGATTCCACTTTCCAGTGAATACCTTGCTTCTCGCTGTTATTGAGACTAAAGTTCCAATGACGAATTAACCAGATGCCATAAAACTTCTGATTTATATCGTTCCAATTTCTGAACCTTTAGCTTTTCTTATTGTGTTGTGGAACTGAAGGTACATCTGAGGAGCTTTTGTCGGATTTGATATCTTGCTATCATGATTCCAAAAGAAGCAAGTTCAGGACTATTATTTGTGTAATCTGCATATATTTGGCTTCTCTCTCAAAAGAATTATATAAAGAAAACAATCAGAAAGACTTCTTCCTCTGAGAACACGTTAGTGGAAGAAGTCATGCAGTGTTAGCAATATGTTCAGATGGAGGATAGAAGCTATCTATTGACTATTTCTTAAAGGGTTGTGATTAAAAGGGTGTTTGGCATTTTAGCCTTATTATTTATGACTATAGAAAGGTTGCATCTTATTGATATAAATGTGGTTTTGTTACTACAATTCCTTGTTTAAATTAGTGCATGTCACTGCTAATTTTTTGTTTTCTGTTAGTCTAATCTGATTTTTCTGCAACAGCCAACAGGAAAGGCTTCCATGTAATAGGGAAATGGATCCCCTCCATTACTTTCTTCAGGGGCTGAAGTTGGAGAGAGACAGAGAGAGGAGAGGGATATGTGGGTTGTAGGCCTTACTCATCCTTCTCCTCTCTCTATCTCTTGAATTAGGATCCGGTTATGTTCTATCGGACAATCCTATAAATTCGGGCTGTCCGTTTTTTAATGAACGACCCAGATTAAGTTAAAAAAAATTGTATTTTTTTTAATTTTTTTTAAAAAACATGTCAAATCGTGGCCGTTCGTAAAATCATTGATGCCTACGATTGAACAGGACTCGACCTAGATCTGAATCCCTATCTCTCTCCCATTTTACGCTCTAAAGTTTTTTTTGAAACTTTTGGGGATCTGGATCCATGTGAAGGCTGGAGGAAGTATACACTCTGCAGAAATTTGCAAACCCTGAGAGTTCTGTATTCTAAGGCTTATTAAGAATAGAAGTTATATGTAAGTTAGTAACGTAGGATTATCTTAAATTACTA
This sequence comes from Ceratonia siliqua, assembly GCA_034509205.1. Lineage (NCBI taxonomy): Eukaryota > Viridiplantae > Streptophyta > Magnoliopsida > Fabales > Fabaceae > Ceratonia > Ceratonia siliqua. The sequence goes on along the minus strand of JASKGM010079694.1, from coordinate 7,471 downwards.
GTTTGTGACTAAAGTTTTTGCCCACTTGCATTAACATGGAATGGTTGGTAGTAATAAAGAATAAGGTAATTTCTATGCTACTACTAGTATCAGTTTTTTATTTTTTTTAATTTTGAATTTTGTATCTTAAAAAATAATTTAAAAAAATAAAAAGAATTATTTTTACTTTTTTTTTTTCATTTTTTCATTTCGTTTTTTGATTTAATTCTGAATGCTTGTGTTATAATTTTTTTTTACTTTTTTAAATTCTTTTAAATCTTAAGATAAAAATTATAAAATTATAAAATCAAAAGTTAATACTATAACAGAAATGAGCAAAGAATAATGATCGAAGAAACTTCTTAGCAATTATATCTTGTGAAGCTAATATATATAGCCAAGGTATTTACCAAACAAGAGAAGGTTAATTTTATTTGAAAAACTAATATTATCATGTTTGATATAAGTCTTTTAGTGAAGTCTTTTTGAAAATTTTAATCTTTTTAATATTTAATTATCCATCAAATATGAATAATTTATCTTCAGATAGAATAGTGGGATTTGTTTTCTGACATCATAATACAAATATTTAAAATTTTATTCAAAAATTAGAATAAATTTTTTTATTAAATTTTAATTTAATTTAATTTAATTTAATTAACTATAATTTAAATTAGTTAAGTTATATAAGAAAGGAATTAAGATTAAAACTAATTAAATTAATATTATTTTAAATAAATTATTTAAGTTTAATTTTTTAATAAATAAATTTGATTGAGATTTAAGAAATCACTAAATTTAACTGATGAACGCCCCTGGGTACCCTGCCCAATGGTTTGGGCAAGACGTAACTTGATAAAAACAAGGGGGCACTATTCTTCCGCCCACGGTAGAGAGTTTTATTTATTTATTTTTTTATATTTTTTAAGTTTTTTTAAATTTTTTAAAAATAATTAAATATTTTTTATATCATAATTTATTTTAAAATTTTTTAAGATGTTTTTATATTTTTTATATAATTTTTTAAGTTACAAATAAATAATAAAAAAATTATATATGAATAATAATAAGAATGTAAAAAAATTTAAAAAAATTAAAAAAGTTTTAAAAATTTTAAAAAAAATACATAAGATAAAAAATATTTAATTATTTTTAAAAAATAAAAAAAATTAAAAGAAAAGACTTAAAAGCTACAAAAAATAAAAATAAAAAATATTAATGGAGTGGTAGGATAGTATTTCCTTAAAAACAAACATAAATAATTGAGAAACTTGATGAGGCGCTTGATAAATAATGACTCAATTAATTATTTGATATTTTAAGTATATATACGTATTTTTAATTTATTTTTTAATATTAAAATATCTTAATTTAATTTTTTAAATATATAAGTTTTTTTATTTTAATTTTTTAATATTGAAGCTTCTTAATTTAATTTTTTAAAAATAAAAATTATTTTATATATTTTTAAGTTGTCTTATACTTTTTTTTAGTAATTAAATTAATACAACTTACATATTTAAGATATCAAATTAAAATATTTTAATATTAATAAATTAAATTAAAATAATTTATATATTTAAAAGATTAAATTAAAAAAATTTATATATTTAAAAAATCAAAATATTAATTTACACAAGTGTAGAAAGTAGCTAAAGTTATAATTGAAATAAAATTAAGGACTAAAATATGGTCAGTTTCTTTTTATGCAATATACAACCAAAATTTTTTTTTATGCAGTAATAATTAAGTTTCAAAATATTTTATAAAGCTCTAATTTTTTTTTACTATTAATCGACTTGATTACGATTTTTCGTTTTTTGGGTTTAAGAAACAACTTTTCTTCTCATTTTCCCTTCCCCAATTTTGTTTTGACGGCGGTTTATTCCGCTCCACGTTCCTCAATAGGCTAGTGTAATGCGATAGACCAAGCTGAAGTATTAATCAAACCATCTCCGTCAGAGGTTCAGCCCTCCCCTGAAACGCCACAGTGCCCTAATCCCTCAAAGCTAAGCCTTACCTGCTCTTCCCGAACCTAGCCTCCCTTCCGATAAGGGCTTCTACGCCGTCGCCCACCAGGTATATTCATCTTCTTCCCATCTAATTTACTTCTTCGTGGTTTTGGCAGCAACCCCAGGAAGGTGCCTTGTGGTAACGTTGACGATCGGAGATTGATTTGTGTGAGAAAACTTCTGGGTATGTCTCGGGAGATTTATTGGAAGTTTTTGGCATTTGGATCGGTTTTTTTTTGGCCGAAAGTCCGGAACTTGAGTAGTGCTTCAAGTTGTTTCCTTTCTGAAATCGTTCTTTTGTGAATAGGTTGTCTTACGAACCCGGCCTCCACATACCCAGTTCTTAACGCCAGCTCCCTTAGTACCCTGACCCTCGACACTGGCGTCTGACGCTGCTTCTTGTTGGCGTCAGCCTCTCTTACCTCCTTGTATTGGACTTCGGATCCATAAGTGAGTACAGTAATGAGAGGTTACTGTATCTGAATATGATCTGTGCTCTTACTTGTTAGTTGATTGTGATATTTACATCCATTCACACGAGTCTGTAGCCCTCGTTCTCTTGGATAGTGACTCTCAATAATATGGGATTCTTGTTCACCATAAACTCCCTTTGTAATATCTGAAGCATTGAACCCTATGTTAGGCTGCCATTACTATAACTAAGCTCACTAGCCTTATCACTACATAATCTTTATGTCTTTGACACTCAAGAATCTCATGATCTCAGTGAATTTAATTTCAGGACTAATGGAGTTCTTTCTTTTGGGGGTGTCAATATTAAAATATTTAAAATCTTACAGCTGCATGTTGGTTTAGCATTAAATATTGTTGGTCTTATGAAGCAACTTATGACCTTGCATCACATTCCATGACTGTGCTGTGTATTGGTGAGGCATTTGCTTGAGAAGACCATGGTCTTCGTGGTGTACAAGAGAAAATGATAAATAAGATTAGATGTCTCTATGATTTTCATCATCTGTTTCTGACTTTCTGTACATATGTTCTGTTTCACTCTTGTTCCCCCTTTCTCTGTCTCCCTGTTTTTTGGAATGGAGGATTAGGTGGTGTTAGTGGAACTCCATTAGCTACTTACTTTCTTTTTCCATTGCTTCTGATTTTTGAATTTTTTTTTAATGTTTATTCATGCAGTTGGTTTGCAGATATTGATCTGTTTTGTTGACAAAGCAACACAATCAAATGGAGGATTGGGGTAATGCTTTTTCTTCATATTTTTGTTTATGCATGCTGTTAAGTTGTCATTTTATGTTATTGTAGTTGCTGGAATCTATTTATCAAGTTAAATTGGAGATTTGATAAATTTTTACTTCCATTGGAGGAACAGTTCGCTGGTGCTGGTCTTTTTTTTCTTTATATATATATATATATATTTATTTTTTTGAGTTTTATATTCTCCAGGCACCGCCTTCAATCTTTTCATTTCTTTTAATCTATTATTGTTCATTACAGTTTTTATATTTCTGTTTCTTCTGTTGGGTTTTGAAATGTTGTTAATTTGACAAAGGCCTGTGTATTTGTTTCAGAGGATGAGCAGATTCCACCTCTTGCAAAAGAGCAACCTAAAAGTAAATGGGATGATGAAGATATAGATGAAAACGATGTGAAGGAATCATGGGAGGATGACGATGAACCTGCTCCGGTATGACTAATTATAAAATGGTGATGTGATTATAATGGTGTGGGTCAATTTTTTTTTTAAGAAAAAGGGATATAGATAATTTGGAGTGCTTATTCTAGCATTGACTATCTTGCATGCTTCCTTGCTATTACAATGCTAACTCTTACCATTGTTGATTTTTAATCTTCTACCTTGTTATGCTCTTATTGCTGAAGTTGTTAATAAATATAATATATACTTCCATAAGTCTGTCCAATACATTTTCTTCCCTGATTTCTCTATCTAGTTTTTAGAAAAATAAACAGGGCAGGGTTCTAGTATATGATATAATTAAATAGTTTTAGTTGAGTAGATTATTGTGCTACTATTAAATGAGTGCCATGATTGCTATTAATGCAGTGTTGTGATGCATTAGTTATATTCATGATTTTTTTTCTTAGTTACTAATATCCAGTTTTTTGTTTCTTTGCATAATTTTTTTAGGCACCTGCAGCACCTGCTGTGAAATCCACTGAGAAGGCTCCTAAAACATCTTCTGAAAAAGATAGTGAAAAAAAGGGGAAAAAAGTAGAATCAGAAAAACCGGAAAAGGAAGAACCATTGGATCCAGTGGCTGAAAAGCTTCGCCAACAAAGGTATATTGTTTTCATCATATATGGTTTTCCTACTATTTCTTTCAGAGATGCCTTGTTCTGGGAACAGATAGTACACCAATGGTAGCATTCCCATGTATAATGGCAGAAAAATAAAATAAGAAGTGCTAACTACAAGTACATGGCACCTGTCTGTGGGATCTTCTTCCTTGTTAAATTGTTATTATTTATTTCTTAGTTGGGTTAGGGGTGAGCATGGGTCAATTCAGGTAAGTTTTGAGTGCTTTTATTAATTGACCAAACAATCATCAGGTTGGAGAACACCGCTGCACATTGCCAATTGTGTAGCTGGCAAAATTGATTAAACATATAACCAAAGATACTCTGGTCGGTTTGGGTGGGTTGAATAGGTGGCCAAAATGCTAGTATAGAGAGAGAAGCTTTCCAAAAGTCTTGAATCCACACATTTTGATTGTCAAGAAGATGATATTTAACATAAATCCACCAATTTACAGTCAAAGGAGATAAGATTTAACATAATTTTACCATAATGAATGTCAAATCAGTGTCAGAGATGGAGGGTGTTGTGGAGAAGATGCCAGAGTTGAGAATGTTAACAATCATGGTTCAGTTTTTACATGAATTGTGCAGAAATCACTAGGCTGAAGGGACTCTGATGTAGCTTCTGACTAGATCCACGCCAAAAATTCATAGGAATGATGGAATCTCTGCTTGTAGGGATTGTAGATTTTGTTGTTCTAAGTCCTGTTATGAGGGGAGCATTTTTCCTTTTCTGTAACAGAATGGTGAGTGTGTACATGCTCGCCCCTACTTTGGTGTGCATAATGAAGTGATGTCACAATACTTCATGTGCTGTTTCATATAGAGTTAGAGCTAAATCTTAGACTTGGACTTGAACCTGTAGTACAATCATCTATAAGATTTGCTTGGACTAGGAATGGTGCTTACGAGATGAGGAACTCATAATAACTCAATTTTGATTTTGGTTAATAAAAGTTTCTGTGTATGATATTGCAAGTGAAGCTGTCATTAACTCTTATGATGTAATTGAATGATTGATGATTGATATAATCTATACTTTGTGCTTTTCAACTCATGTGACTTTTCATTTGAAGCTTGAAGTTGGTTCAGTAGATTATCTAATTCAGTCTCTGTTTTGGTCCAGTGCAATTGAATCTTGTAGCTTTCTAACTAACTTCTGTCTTACTAGATTTTGTTTTTAGTTATGTGAATGTCTTCAGTTTTAGTTTGAACATAGTATTCCCTTTTCATTTATAAATTATAACTTGCATGCAAGCCTCTGTGATGCTTCTAAGCTAATAGTATTGTTGGATAATGAAATAGAAGGAAAAGAAAATTTGAACATAGTTTGTTGGTGGATGACGAACTATAATTTTAGTATACATGTCACAACTTGACGGCCGGTGAAAAGCCATCGCTTTATGACTTTTAGGCGCGTAAGGGAAAACGCAGAGAAAATAGGAGTCGCCACCAATTAATTAGAAGGATAACTGAGATCTTTAAAAAAGAAAAGGAAAACTGGCCCTTGGAATCAGAGGAAAGGTTCGGGAGTCTAATTACGTGTGGGGAAGGTGTTAGGCACCCCACAACGTCCATCCCTAAGGATGGTTACCCTAAGTTGTTTGTGCTTAATTAATTTTACTGTATTATAATTACCCAATTTATTTATAAAATAATATTGGACAAAGATGGAAAAATAAATAACTAGACCTGTCTTACCAAGTAAGTGCCTACGTACCCCTAAAGGGATCAAAGTCAACGTAGTTCGGATGTTCGTTAAATTGATTAATTAATTAAAAAGGTATTAGGTCATTTAGGAGAAATTAAATTTTCACTTAAAGCCTAGACAACGGGTTAAAACTTTGGAGAAAATATATTTCTACTAAAAGCCTGTAAAAACTGAGACTTTGGGGAAAAAAATTTCACTGAAAGTCTATGGAAATTAGGACATTGGGGAGAAATGATCTCCACTGAATGCCTGTGAGAGTTGAGACTTTGGGGAAATAAGATTCCACTGAAAGTGCAAAAAACTGAACTTCGGAGAAAATAAATTCTACTGAAAGTTCATCAAACGTTGAGTCTATGGAATTTATAAAAATAATAGGGTGATAAGGAGATTTGAAAGAAATAAGGATCAAAATGTGACTTTTAAGAAATTTGGGGACTAAATTGTAATTCTTGAGAGTGTGAGGGTCAAAAATGCAATTACCGAAAGATTGGGGGTCAAAATGATATTTTTGAAAGTATAGGGTCAAAAATAAAATTATTAAAAGATTGGGGGTTAAAATGCAAATTTTGAAAATATTGAATTAGAAGGCAGATTAATTATATGTTACAAGCCTTTAAAGTTATGAAAGAAGTAATGGGCTTTGGACCCCTTTTGAAAATATTTAAATGGGCAATTTTATTCAATTAAGATAAAAATGGACCATTAACCCCTTTGGACCAATTGGGTCATTGAAGTCTTTTTAATAACTATTTGGGCCCTTGGAGCCATTTTAGACAATAATTGGGCTTTTAAAACCATTTTTGAATTAATTGGGTCTTGAATCCTCTTTTTAAAAATAATTCTATTGGGCCCTTGAAACCCCTAAAATTAACCTAAGTGGGCCTTTGGAACCCTACGGGCTTGGAAGAGGACATCTCTTTATATAATCCAACGTGTCATTTAAGCCAAAATAAAATATAGTGATCCCCACTAGAAGAGATGATAAAATAATAATAAAAATGAAACTAAAGACGAATTATTATAAACCAGCAAAATTAGATGAACAAATAAAATCAAATATAAAACCAAATGTAAATAAAATAAAATAAAAGGGGAAAAAATGAGAGAATAACTAGAAAGCTTATAACTGGCCACAGAGATAAACTGATATTATAGGCCCTTGAATAATCCATACTGCCCAACACAGACAAGATAATAAACATGAATTGTATAAAACGAAAGTAAAACCGCATAGAATTATTACAGTAAATGCACATTCACCATATATGCGTGCACTTGCTCAGACTAGAACAAAATACTCTGTAATTCAAGAACCAAAGTAAAGCACAACACTATAATGTATCTTGAGACAAACAGCACCAAACTCAGACCACACAAAACTGAGGTGAACACAGATCAGAGGCAATGAATTTGACTGAAACTAGAATCAACCAATAATAACTTCAGTACAAGTTAATGTCATGCTTTCAAAAGGAAATCA
>JASKGM010079683.1:0-14832 GCA_034509205.1 Ceratonia siliqua | reverse complement strand
ATATATAAAAATAAAAAAAATCTAAAGAATTTTTTTTTACTTTTTTTTTTGTGTGTTTTTCTACTTTGTTTTTGAAATTATTTTTTAATAGTTGTGTTAAGAAACTATTTTCAATTTTAAGTTTTTTAAATTTATATTTTAAAATAAAAAATATAGTAAAATTAAATAATTAAAAAATAAAATTTTAAAAATGAAAACCTTCTCTAAAATATAAATATTCCAGAGTATGTAGAAAATGCCATTTATTGCATCTAATTCCTAGATTATTTCTCATAAATTAGCCTAATCAACTGTAAGCATTTTTTTTGTATGACGTGAGAAGTAGAAATTAATGAAAAAGAGTAAATATTAAATTTCAATACATTCCATTTATTTAATTTTAGAAAAATCTGAACCAAAAGAATTGATATTGAGTGTGATAATTTTGAGGTGTTTTAATAAACTTATTATTTATAAATCTATAGCTCAAATTATTACTAAAATCATATATAATATTTATTTTATTTAAAAATAATAATTGTTTTAAGATTTTTAAATTATTTGAGATTGTACATTACTAATGAAACATTAATTATTAATTATTTTTTTATTTATTAGTATCTTTAATGTAAAAATAAGAGTTTAAACTAATTTTAATAAGAATAATTTAGTATAATATAATTATTTTTTATTATAATTGAGACTCTTTAATATCTTTATTAATTTTTATATTATTACCTTAAACGTCAAATATTTTAAAATAGAGATAATATTATATTGGCTTATTCATTGTTAGAAAAATATTAATGAATGGAGACTCTAGAGAAAATTAAATGTTTGAGGCGTGTATTACACTGTCATACAAAAATTATTTTGTATTTTTAATTAATGTAATAACACAACAGCGACAATTCTCCCAACATACAACCAACCTTCTAATTGTTGTGCATTCAACAATCATGAGATAAGAAGCAGTTGAAAATAAGAAATTAAACCTAGCTGAAGATGGAGAGAAAAAAGAAGACCACTGCTCTCCAAACTGAAATTATATTTTTATAGAGTCTAAATTTTTAACGTTGCAGTAACATTAAAATTATTAGGTAAAGTATTTTTAACTTTTCTAACGATACAATCTAAAAAATTTAAGGTGTTATATGAGAAATTTTAAAGAAGTTACAATGATAGTTATATACTACTACAATGGTATAGTCACTAAAGACAAAATTATTATAATATCCTAATTTAATATTTTAACTTTTAATATATTATACAACATTCATATGTAAGATATTATACATATCTCATTCGAACAATTTTGGTCATCAAATTGTAAGGATTCAAAATTATAAAAGAAAAAAATGTTAAAAAAATTATCTTAAATACAAGACAATCATTTAACAAGGAAATCCCTCCTATTAATAGCTCTAAGGACGATTACATGTGGACCCGGAACATGGGACCATGTTGATCCCCATTCATATAAATTTGAAATTCAAATACATATTGAAACCAAAGTGGTCCTCATCATTCCTAATCAATGTTGTTGGTTCGAAGAAACTTACAATTAATCCTATAGAGACGCATAAGGTAGTTTTTATTGCTTTTACTTTTTTGCCCCTTCACTGTTTGCCTCAACTTTCTAGGAATTTAAGGCTTAATTGAAATTGTTTTTAAAAATATTTGTATGAAAATCAAAGCAATTGTTTGATACATTATTTTTAAAATTATAATTGAGAAAATAAAAATTTAAGAATAAGTTTAAGATGTTTTTATTATTTTTAATTTTTTTTAAATACGAAGAACACATTAAATTTTTTTTATTGATGATAAAGATGTAAATATGTATTCTTAAATAAAAATTATCTTCTTGGTGTACTCTCTGGTGTTCTCAAAATTATATCTAAACCAATTTTTTTACTTTTTTGTTGTACAAAAATTATTTTTTGTTTTTGTTTTAAAAAAATATTTAAAAAATAATAAAAACGAAAATACTGCCTAAACTAAACAAGAGCAAACTTTTGAAGCCTAGATGTTAGGCGTTCATTTTGTATGTCATTATGACTTAAGGATTAATTATTATTTTCATCTTTTTAAATATTATATTTGTAAACAAAATCTAATTTAATTTTAAAATATAACTTATTTTGAAAAATACTAAATCATAATTAAATATTTTCAAATTCGTATGGATTAAGGAATTAGAAATCATTCCCATTCTACCTTTAAATCTTTTGTACTTTAATAAGAGTGGGATTTTGAACCTTTATTTTGCGGCCTGACCTCCCATATGAATAAAATAAAAGTGCCAGTTTTCAATCATGGGATGCGCGAACAAGTGGGAATGACTCGGCCTGTACCTAATAAGAATTGAGAAATGGTTATGCTACAGCATTTTTTTATATTAATTAATTATTTGTTATATTATATTTTTTAAAAAAATATTAAAATTTTTTTATATTATTCATTCATAAATTTTTTATATTATTTATCTATTAATTAAAAAATATTTTAAAAATAAAAAATTTTGAAAAATTTTTAAAAAATAATACCCTTCGAATTATGCTACATCTTAAAACATAGAGGCTATTTATTTGGACTTATTAGAGAATAAGTTTTCTATTTCTCCTACAGAAAGAATGACTTTTTTTTAAGGAGAAGTTGTTTTATGTTTAGATGTAATAATTTAGAAGAACTTTTGAAGTAGGATAAACAACTTTATAAATGAAAGTTTCTCTCTCTTCTTATTTTTCTCCTTATCAACAAAAGTTAAAAATTTTCACTTCTCCTATAAGGAGGTTTTCTCTATTTTCATTAACTTATTCGTTTTCTGTAAGCTCAAATAAATAAATATATTTTTATTCAAATAATTTATTTTTTAAAAATAAATAACTTACATTTAAAATAAGTCCCAAACTAATAGTATCCTGAATTGGCTACAAAATAGAAGGCTTTTCAATTCCCTCTAAATAATTTGGTGGACTTTGTCAATTGCATCATGCCGTCAAGCGTGTCCGTATGCGCGTAGTTCCGTGTAAAACCACGCTTTCTCTCGCCGTCAAAGGTGGCAGTCACTTATGAGTTATTCTAAGTAAGAACTAGGAACATGTTTTAATTATGGTTAATCTCTCCCTCTAAATAACGCGTGATTAACTCTATTATTGTTTAACTTAATTTAATTTTCTAAACTGCAAACCTTATGGTCCGACTTGTACTTGTACCAAACAATGAGTCAATTAAATAAAGTAATTGGTCGTGCTCAATAATATTAATATATACAATGATTCAATTAATTAAGCTTAAAATAATTACTAATTCCAGAGTCTCGGCCGACTCATTATTATTATAATAATCCACAATTAAGGCGCTGGAATTCAAATTCCATTTTGACTGACTGCTACTCCATGGGTTTTCAACCTCTATGACCCCACATTTTCCTTAACGTGCAAGTTCAAGTGGAAAACATAAATGATTGCGACACAACGCAGAAATGAAAGGAAAATAATTGATGCGAGGAGAGGAGAGGAGTAATCTAGCGCGTCTGCAGGGGCGGGGCCATGTTCCCATTTCGAAATGGTTGACAACATATAATAATGGTAGCTGCAGCTATCTCCTCTACGGTAAAGTACGCTAGGTTTCTTCATTTGCCCACAATAGTTAAATAATGCATATGCATTTAAGTAATTCATCCTACATCTAGTTTGTAGTTTCCATTTTTATTAAGAATAAAAAGTTAAGTTTTATATATAATTAGAGTTGTGAAGCTAATATTGTTATTTTTTTAATTCATATTTCTGTAATTATACAATTTTGTACATAAAAAATTGTGATACTATGTGTCTGTTTGTCTACTACTATTTTAAAGAAAAATTACTTTTTTATAAGTAATTTTGTGAAAAATAAGTATTTGGCAATTGCTTCTTATTTAAAGTGCTTTTAAAAAAAAAGTTAAAAAATAATTATTTTAAAAAACAAGTTTTTTTGGTTTTTAGTTAAAATATATTTCAAGCAAAAGAAAAATAAATTTTTATAAATAATATTATTCTTATACTATTAATATATTTTCAATTCATATGTATTTCATATATAATTTTTTTATTTTTTTCATATTTTTAATAAAATAATAATAAAATTTTTTATTTTAAATTTATAAAAATAAAAAATACTAATTCATAATAATATATTTTATATTTTTAAATTTAATTTTAACAAAAATTTTAAATTTATGATAAAGCATCTTTTTTTAATATAAAAATATATTTTTATATATTATTTTTAATAATTTTATCGGTATAAAAATATTTTTATATTTTTATAATTAAATATAATAAATTTATTTTTTATAATTATATTCGAATATTAAATATTTATATTTTAAATTAATATTTATATTTAAAATATATATTAAAAAACATAAACCCATATAAAAAAGAAGAGAAGGAATTATAAATTAAGCAATTATACAATTGGCAACTGAACTCTAACTTTTAATAGAAAAGTTAAGCATGTACCAGGCGACTTGTAACAAACCTCGACGCTGTGAATAAGCTAGCCTCAAATATTTTGCAAAGGACAGGCTGGAGAATACTGACCCTGAACGGCTATATGACAGGCTCCACAGTAAAAAGGTCTCTGGAGCTGGCCTGCGGGCGGCACCTACGTGGCAATATCCTATTGCATCATTCGGCTTTATATCACCCATCAATCAACAAGTGTATGGCCAATAATTTTTTAAATAGTTAAAAGCACGGGTATAGGGAATTCGCGAGTCGTCTTCTCCCATCCCGCGGATGGAAAAAGAGGTTTTCTTTATCACTTTTGCCCCGCTTAATAAATAGCTAACCCTCGACCTCTCCTGAAGTTCCGTAAATTGCAACACCTTCTTCTTCTTCATCAACAACAGAGACAGAGACCCGCACCTACTTCTTTTTTCTCTTTAAATTTCCCCAATTATATTTCGAAATCTTCGATTGTTCGATTGAAATTTCCAAATCTCATTGACCCAGTTGCATTAATCTCTGAAATTCAGCAAATTTACGCGTTATCGAAGTTTTTGGTCGAGCCACTTTTGTGGGTTCGGTCTCTGGTCGCATAACTCATGCCAGAGATCGAACATGTGTCGGAGAACAACGTCTTGTTCGGCAAATACGAGCTCGGAAGGCTTTTGGGTTGTGGCGCCTTTGCCAAGGTTTATTATGCCCGCAATGTTCAAAACGGCCAAGGCGTCGCCATTAAAATCATCAGTAAGAAGAAGATTTCCGGCAATGGGCTCATGTCCAATATCAAGCGCGAGATTACCATCATGAGTCGCCTCCACCACCGTCACATCGTCAAGCTTTATGAGGTCTTAGCCACCAAGACTAAGATCTTCTTCGTCATGGAGTTCATCAAGGGCGGTGAATTGTTCTCCAAAATCTCCAAGGGACGGTTCAGCGAGGATCTCAGCCGCAAGTATTTTCTGCAGTTAATCTCCGCAGTCGGGTACTGCCACTCCCGCGGGGTGTTCCACCGTGACTTGAAACCAGAAAATCTCTTGGTCGATGAGAATGGGAATTTGAAGGTTTCGGATTTCGGACTCAGTGCCGTGACGGACCAGGTCAGACACGACGGGTTGCTTCATACACTCTGCGGCACTCCGGCGTATGTGGCACCGGAGATTTTGACGAAGAAGGGTTACGATGGGGCGAAGGTTGATGTGTGGTCATGTGGCGTCATCCTCTTTGTGTTGACCGCCGGCTACCTACCATTCAACGACCCAAACCTCATGGTCTTGTACAAGAAGATTTACAATGGTGAATTCCGGTGCCCCAGGTGGATGTCGTCGGATCTAAAGCGGTTTCTGTCGCGACTCCTGGACACCAACCCCGAGACCCGGATCACCGTCGACGAGATACTCCGGGACCCGTGGGTCAGGAAAGGGCGCAGAGAAGTCAACTTTTACGAGGAGGACTTCGGTTCCGGGTCAGGGTCGAAGTTCGATGAGGCGGAGAAGATGACCAATCTGAATGCGTTTGATATTATCTCGTTCTCCTCCGGGTTGAACCTGTCCGGATTGTTTGATGACTCGCAGAACGCGGCAGATGATGGTGAGCGGTTCGTATCGCCAGAGCCGCCAGAGAAGATAATGGAGAAGGTGGAGGAGATCGCCAAGGCAGAGAGGCTCGTCGTGAGGAGGAAGAAAGAATGTGGGGTGGAGCTAGGAGGGCAGAATGGTAATTTCGAGATTGTAGTTGAGGTTTACCGGTTAACGGAGAACCTAGTAGTGGTGGAGGCCAAGAGAAGAGGCAGAGACTGTGTAGGTTGCAATGATGTTTGGAAGAACAAGCTGAGGCCTCTGCTCTGTGCTGCTGGTCAGCATACTGATTCGCAGGTTTCCAGTGCCTAAACTCTCCCAATTTTCTCAGCCCCCCAAAAATTAAAAATTTAAGGAATAATAATTAATAATAAGCAAGTTTGTAATGGTGGGTGAAGGTGTTTCTTGTCAAAGATGCGTGGAATGAAGATAATTAGTGGTCCAAGAATGATGGATGTTTGTCGTTTACAGTTCGTATATTTCGAAGTGGAGTGTGAGGTTATTAAACTTTGTATTTGATGTGGGGGTTGGAGTCACAGTCCTCATTAACCCAATTCACTATGTTTCATTAGCTTTTGTATATATAGAATGAAGAACGAGGATCTGAGATTATTCTGCATAAAATTTGGTTTCCCCATTTACAGATTCTTATTGTTTGGTTTTTAATCTCTTTTTCTGACAAGAATATCTTGAAGAAGAGGTATTGATGGCGTGTCTTTGCTGGCTTCAATCATCATTCTGTGTTTAAGAAATGCAAATAACAGTCCTAGAATTGAACAAACTTCCAAAAGATACAAGATTAATCAGCAAAAAACATCATTTCTGGGTTTATGAATAAACCTTAAATCAAAACAAAAGTTTAAGAATGTCCCTTCAAAATGAATTGAACCAACCTAATTGCTCAATAAAAATGAACGAGTGTTGGGATCAGTTAGCTCCTGTACTTGTTAAGAACTCTTGTTTAGACTAGGTGTTTCAATCTTGTAATCCCTGGTGATTTCTGATAGATTCAAAGTTCAAACTAGTGTTCTTTTTTGTTTTGATTGTGGGAGTTTGAAGTTTGCGATTTCATACTATTATTATTGGTAGTGAAAGAGTAGATGGAAAGTGGGTAGGATTCAATGTGTTTGGGTATTAACTATTAAGCCGTCTTGGTCTCTCCAAAATTATAGCCTAAGATTACAATATTTCTATTAACCAAATCAAAATAAAAAAAGTAGATTCATCTCACAATAGTATAATTATATTGTATTATGCCACTAATAATGAATGATTCCATGGCTTCGGAACCTCCTTACCTTATTATTAATTTTTCTCTTGTAGGCCATACCAGAGAAGCTAATTATTGGGTGTTACCCTAATACTGAATTAAACAAATGCCGCAAAAGAATAATTATATAGCCATAGCTTTCTTCCTTTTTGATCCACTACAGAGAATTATGCAAGGAATAATATTAACAATGATAGTGATGATTGATATCATGGTGCAATTCAATCAAAGTTTGCTCTTGTTCACCTTAGGAACAATATTGACAGATTGTGGCATAAAAAATGACCAATAATATTTTTGTTGATTATGTGGCTCATTTCATGGGGTTAGTTGATGAAATGTAAGAGGAAGGTCGGAGGCTCGTACTGGAATCAATTAGCTTATTATATGCAAGAGATTCCATGGCAAATGATACTTTCTAATAATATATTATATGCAAGAGAAAACATAAAAAAAACAAAATAACTCATTATAAATATAAGTATATTTATACAAAACAAACAAGTGTTATGAATTGTCTTAGTATTAATCTAAAAACCCATTATAAATTAGGAAAGGAGAGAGAAAGTTTTATAATCTCATAATATGTTACAATTTTGTTTAATTAACAACAATATTGATTATTATATGATAATATTCAAATCTAGCGCTACAAATACTGTCTATACTGAAGGGCTTAAATCATTTAGTGAATTATAATAAAAGTGATTTAAATCAATCAAATGATTATATTGATCAAGATATTAAATTTTAAATAATTATAACACAAAGAAAATGCTTTACCTTCAAAAAAAGTTAAAAAAGCAATTGACGAATGTGTTTACTTATTTAGTTGGCTATCCTTCCTTAATGATGTTAGGCGCACTACGTCATTCACTACTACATCTTGTCTGAAAATGTTATAATTTTCTTGAAGTTATTATTTTATAAATATTGTTAAGAAAATGATGTAAAAGAAATCTTAAAATATTTTAATAAAAATTAGAATTTTTTTTTTAATATCTATAGAGAATTTCATTTTTTTTCCTGGTTCTCTGGTAATTTGTGAAGGGTACTACGAAATAGAATAAAAAAATAAATCGAGATATCATTTAAAAATATATTACATCTAAATGAATCTGAATATAATTAATTAAAATGATTATGCCATGACTTAATCATTAAATTGAAAGAAACGAAGGTATCAAATTGGGATTCTGTGGACCAGAATTCAGAAGCCTAGTCAATCTTGGACCTGGGCGATATTTCGGCCCATGAACGAGAACCTTAGTAATGGCCCAAAACGAAAAGGAAGAACTAATTTTTCCGGCCTCTGAACTCGACCTACCTTCAATTCCTTCTTTCTCCAACTTCGTCGACAAGCAGGAAGCTCCTCCGTCTAAAATTTCTCTCAAAGTTCTGTACTTTGAATTCCAACAGCGCTCTAGCCACTCCGTTACCATTACGAGTTCCAGTTTGTTGTTATTCTAAAGCATTATTTTGGGGGAGGGCAACTATTTAAGGTAGCTCTGTGCCCCTTCTATGAGCTTCAGCGTTTTTGTTTAACCGACGTTTGAGAATGTTGTGATTTTCGGGATATTGTGACATTGGGTAGAATGACCACCGGGGCAAGCTTAAGGCATAAGCTGAACTTGAAGCATAAACTTGCTGTAAGCACTTTGAAGAACTCTATGAGGACTAGGAATGCTGAAAAGGCCGTTGACAAGGATAAGCCCTACCCGAGGGAAAATGGGTCAAAGGGGTATTCTCGAAAAAAAGAGAGAACCAAAGAAACTCAATCACGTGCAGGAAGGAGTGCTGGGGAGTTTGACGAGAGAGAAAAACTGAGACCTTTGGATTCTAATTGGAGAAAGAAGAGAATATATGCTAGCCAGGAAACAGGAAAAATTGGGAAATCATACAATGGTATAGGAGCATCCAAGATTCAATCACGTGCAGGAAGGAGTGCTGGGGAGTTTGACGAGAGAGAAAAATTGAGAACTTTGGATTCTAATGGGAGAAAGAAGATAATATATGCTAGCCAGGAAACCGGAAAATTCGGGAAATCATACAATGATATAGGAGCATCCAAGATTCAATCACGTGCAGGAAGGAGTGCTGGGGAGTTTGACGAGAGAGAAAAACTGAGACCTTTGGATTCTAATGGGAGAAAGAAGAGAATATATGCTAGCCAGGACACGGGAAAAATTGGGAAATCATACAATGGCATAGGAACATACAAGAAGAAGGCTTTGTTGAAGAATGGGGAGAAGATGGTGAAAGGTCAACTTGTTGTAGCAAAAACGAGCTGCAGTAAATTAAAGGATGCCAGTTCTGAAGCTAAGTATTCGTCTCGTAAAATGAAGGTCAAGGAGGAAAATGTTAATTTACCAAATGCTAAACAGAAACCAAAGGCAATGGATGTAGGTAAAATGGAATATGTTATGACAGATGGTAATGGGACTGGTTTATTGAAGAAGCATAGAGAAAAGAAATCTGAATTTAGCAAGGGCAAAAGCCAAAACGTTGTACCTCCTTCGAATTCCGCCAAGAAAAAAGGTCGAGGCAAAACGGGGTTGGATGATGATGTGGAGTTATTAAATGAGCAGCCAAAGAAGAAAAAAAGGGTAATAAGGATTGACCCGCATGATATTTCGAACAAACGACTGGTTGAAGCTGATGGTATTGTTATTAATGGTTGGTAACTTCCTCTCTGTGCATAATCCTAGATTTTGCTTCACACTTCTACTTTGTTTGTTATTCAGCTAATATTTGCTTCACTCATGCTTGCGGAGTATTTTGTTTTGCTAATAATCTTACATTTTCGTAAATGGTAATTAAAGTATTTTTTTAACTCCAAAAAGAATAATTCAATGATAATAGTGATTGTACGCGCTTGACTCTGATATATAAGATGTATGGTAGCAGCAAACTACGTTATAGAGCTGTCCTGACTGAATGGTTTACGTTTAATTGGAGAAGAATAAAACTTTTATGTCAGTCTGAGATGTTACAGGTGAACAGTAATTTATTTTCCTTTTCTTCCTCTGTACCCCGTGATTGATTCAGTACATATAAGATATACTCTGACTACTGGTAACTGATTTAAGGAATAGACGCATTTTGAACCATATAATTGCCCTTCCTTGACAAATACTGTGCTCTGTTTAGCTTTCAAATGCTGAATATTTTTCTGTGATGCACTGAGCTTCAGTAACGTGGTGGCTGGTTGTTTCAGTTTACCTGAGTATCTTGAGACTTCTTCCCTTTGATACTATAAGTTGATTTTGGCTACTTCTCCCTTCCGAACAAAACAAATAGTTCTTGTTTTCATGGTGTCTTTCTTACACACTTCAATTTCAGGAAGTACAAAAGACAAGAAAAAGGAGCCTGGGGAAAATCCCGAAATGTCTAAGAATGCACAATTTCGTGCAATACAACCTAGCCCTTCAATACTTTCCTTTGTGGAAAATAATGTAATTTCAATGGGCTGAGTCTTTTGATAGTTGGGTTGATTATATGTTAGGGTTTAATCCATCGTTGTTTTGATTTCCTGTGTTATGGTTATTATTCACAGCTGTTGGGCCGGAGACGCTTGATTGAGCTGAGAAGGGCAGGCTACAATATCGATCTTTCTGCACCCTTAGATAATGTTCCCTTCTCTACCAGCTCAGAAAGAGAGAAAATAGAAGAAAACGTATGTGTCTAATTAATGAATTCCAAAAGTAATGCAATTTTCTTTTTAATAAACCTTATCAAACTAATAATTACTTTTAGGACAAGCAGTGGGATTCATTTTGGCTGTTGTTTCTTCTCTCCTCTGTTTATATTGACATTCTTTGCCGACTCCCTGAAACAGGTATTTAGGAATAAATTGGAATTTTTTGCTGCTGCAAAGATCTCATCATCATTTCCACCTCCTAATCTTCCTGAAATTGCATTTGCAGGTAGTATTGTGAACTACCATGGGACTATCATTTCATCTCTATTACTTTTGTTTTCTGTGTTCTTGATTCACTTATGGCATTGTTGCATTTATGCATTCCAGATTGGATATTTAAAATTTTATCTTGTTACTGGTTTGATTCTTTTAGATGTTTTATACCTGTTATACCACAGTTAATTCGCAGAACTTCATTTATAGGTGTATTTATATATTATTTTTATTATTGGTTTTGTTGTTGTGGAAAGAGGCTCACAGAAAGAGAGAAAGAATACATATACACCTACGATTCTTAGGCATCACATCTCTGTTAACTAAGGTTGTTTTTTATGGCAATTTTTCAAAGAATCACCAAATATCAAAACTTGGGGACTAAGTAGTCTGAATGTAAGGCCCAAGTTAGTAGTCAGCTTCCAAAAGACATACGTAACAGCACAAATACCTGAAACAAACAAAGGCCGAGCCTTCAAAACTGAAGCCAGAATAGGACATGATTAACTGAATGCTCGACTGCAAGACCCAAGTAACAAATTACTAAATACCTTTTATAGAAACTAAATGAAAACTAAAAGAACACAATTTTTTAAGCAACCATAGCTTCATTGTCCTGCCAACTTATGATATTAGCACTTGAATTTGGTTTTTCCTGTCTGCCATAACATTTCTCAAACCTTCCTGACATATAATTTGCATCACATTGGTACTGGTACAAATGTATTATTTGTTGTTACTGCTGATATTCTTACTAATCATTATATATGGTTTAGAAGAGCTGTGGGTTTTTCAAATATGATAATGCAGTTCATCCTCACATATTTTGTGGGCAATTTGATCACACAATGAATCACTTTGTTGATGGTATTTGGTAGACACTAGCAGCATTCTAACAGTAAATAGCTGTCCCGTCCCACTACTTTCAGAATATGCAATTATCTAATTATGTTTCCTTTGTTAGTTTTAGGAAGTTTACATTATTGTATTTTAGTAAATCAATCCTTGTGTAAAATAAAAATAATCAGATGGTGAATGCTATATACCAATTTGACTATGTGCTGTAGGCCAGCAATTTTGAAGTTTAAACACTGAAAAACTGAGGGCTGTACCAGCAGCCAAAAGAAAGAAGAATGATGTATATTTTATTAATTCACTTGCTAAGAGAAGTAGGTAAAACAATATCTATCTGATTCTGGTTGTCAGGAAGGTCAAATGTTGGGAAGTCATCTCTTCTTAATGCACTCACCAGACAATGGGGGGTTGTACGGACATCAGACAAGCCTGGCCTCACTCAGGTATAAGATTTTCTGAAGTTGGCAAATGTGGGAATTTTAAAGATAGTATTTTAATTTTTTTTAATGATGAATTCTCTGCAGACCATTAACTTCTTTGAGTTGGGATCAAAGCTTTGCTTAGTTGATTTGCCAGGATATGGATTTGCATATGCGAAAGAAGAAGTGAAAGATGCTTGGGAAGAGCTTGTAAGAATGGAAATTGAATTCAATCTCTTAGTGGTCTGGAATATGTTTCCTTAAGTTTGGTTTAGCCAATAAAGTATCACCATACTTGAGTGCCAGTTTTCTGTAGCTTCAAGTCTTTCTGTAATCATGAGTTTTTTCTGGATTAAAGCATTGCATATAATAGAAATTAACAGTTGGCAAGGAAATTGGTCCATGTAATAGAAAAACAAGGGGGGGGGGGGGGGGCACGAATACTCAGTTTTGTGGCTGTTTATTGAAGTGTCAATTAATCATGTATATTGAGTGTGCTGTTGCATGTTTCACACTTAGAACCATGAAGATATTTGAGATTTTCTTGCAGAATCTTTCGAAATCTTCTTGTTGTGAGCTTAAATTTAAGAAGCAAACCACTGTAAAGGATTCCATATGTCCACGTATGTTTGTTAAATATGTGATAGTCATTATTTTATATTTCTTCATATCTTGCTTGTTGTGTATGTACTATGTGGTATATCTGATATTAATTTTAGGGATTTTGTATTCATTCACCAATTAAAAATAAAACATCTGTCTATACAAAAATGTAGATAATTGGTCCAGTGGTCCTGTTCATTATTTATATCTGCAAGTAGGTCCGTTTATAGCTACATTGATACCAGGATACGTGCGATTTACTTCTCTTTAGTGTCTTTACTTTGGGATAGCATATATTCATATAAGTACTGGGCTGTTGACAATTTCCTCATATTTTGTTCACATATATATGGAGTCAATTTTGAATTGGTTTGTCATATTAAGGGCTGATCAATTGTTTCTCTTCAAAACCTCTAATTATAGGTGAAGGAGTATGTTTCCACCAGAGTTGGTCTCAAACGAGTATGCCTTCTGATTGATACAAAATGGGGTATGAAGTCAAGGGATCATGAACTTATTGAATTAATGGAAAGGTACATGGTTAATGAGTGCACGGGTGTTCTTTCTTTTTCCTCCAGCAAGTAACGGATAGAAGTGTGGCTTGTGTTGTGATCACATAAAACTTAAAACAAAACCTTATTGAGTAAGCTATAAACCTAATTTTTTTTTATGATGCATGTTATCAATTTGCAGATCACAAACTAAATACCAGATTGTATTAACTAAGACAGATACAGTTTTCCCAATTGATGTGGCACGCCGTGCAATGCAAATTGAAGAGGTGAATATTGACCATCCAATTTAACCTTTATCTGAAAATTAGTGTTCTTCTATTGAGACTAACAAGCTTCTGTGAACTGTTTACCTTGACAGAGCCTCAAGGAGAACAAGTCTATAGTTCAGCCTGCGGTAAACTTTTCTGGCAGCAGATTTGTTCACAACTTTCTTTTTATCACATTATTCTTTGAAGTAAGCTATGCAGTTTGCATTGTGCTTATTGCAGATGATGGTAAGCTCAAAATCTGGAGCGGGTATCCGAAGCTTAAGAACAGTTCTTGCTAAGATAGCACGAATTGCCAAGCTCTAAAAGATATAGTAAGGTGGTGTTTTTTACTGCAAGTTTGATTACTCATAGTGTTAGGTCAGAAAATCTCGTGCACGGATAATGAATTGTACATGTTTCTTCATAAAACCAAATATAGAGGAACTTGGTTTTTCCCCTGCTAATTTAGGTTTGGCGTTGTCAAATACAAATGTTGTGTAATGTCCTCTGTGGCATCTAGACATATTGTATACTACTAGGAATTTTATTAAATTATTATATAAATTTTTTTTTTTAATTTAAATTAGGTGGCAAATAAAGAAAACAGCCCCTCTTCTCCGTCTTTTCTAAGCTAACCGAGAAACCACTGGAAGCTAAGCCATTGTGTCTCCTTCCTTTCCGTTACCAAGTCTAATAATATCTCTCCCATCCTTACTCTCCGTTTTCTGAAGGTTGTAGTAAGGTTCCCTAGAGTGATGAGTCTTCTTGCCATTGTTAAATCTGAAAATTTTTGTCGTTCAGAGCTCTTTCCATTGGGTCTTCATCTGGATACTCTTGCTTAGGCTATATTGAAGTCGTGGGTTCCTCTCCTTCCCAGCCATTTGGTTTTCTTCTTGTTCCAGCACATAAGCTTGTAGATTGAGTGGTCTTTGGTGGTTCAAGAGATTATTTCAGCTGAAG
>JASKGM010079662.1:0-14835 GCA_034509205.1 Ceratonia siliqua | reverse complement strand
AAATTTCTGTCATTTACCCTTGTTTTTCTGTCAATTACTGTATTTACTGTCATCTACTGTCCACTTTAAGCACCCCCCTTTTTATTTTCCTAATCTTGATTTGGTTATCTAATCACAATGGTCCACGGATTTGACCTGGTGTACCTTTTATGCTACAATTAATTGGTGAATCGGTTATAATAAACAATCTAATTTGGCAGCCTCGGCAGTTATCTGAACCTACGAGTCAAAACTGGGGCAATCATGTAGTCATTGAAACTGGGGCAATTCGGCAGAATGGTCGTTGGCATCGGCACTACTTTCTTCAAAGGAATCAAAAAATATAAATCGATTTCAATTTGAGAATTGAGAATTTATAGAGACATTAAGGAGTCTAGTTGAGATGAAATTCATTTATCCTTGTTTTCTCATTTATGTAAAAGCTCTAGGAAATTCAATACTTACAATTACATTTTGTTTAAATGCTTTCTTCTATTGTTTGGAAGTTCGGTCATCAAGGACAGAGGAATTTGTATTCAAGACCTTTTTGGTTGACAAGCTTTGTGCAAATAAAAGAAGTTCTGTTCATTTAATCGACTTCTATCTTAATCACCTCTTTCTTTGGATAATATCTAAATTTAAATACTTAAAATGCATATTACCTTAGCGTACTTTGGTGGAATTGGCTGCGTCTCACGAGAAAGTAGCAGAGGTCCCTTGAGTTGGTTTGGTTTGACCCTAAAACCTTCACCAAAGGAACAGGTCCTATGTATGGGATATTAGTACCTAGGCACCTAGAATAAATGCTTTGGATTGGTACGAAAAAATTCCATAAAGATATAAGAGAATGATAGAAAGGAAACACGCTTGGCAAGCCTTTCTTGGGATTACAGTGTATATTTTTTTATTTTCCTTTCAGGGAGGTGATTCCCTCCCATACTATCTTTATTGCATTACTATCATATTTATTAGGCATCTTTTGACTTAAATGTGGCACGGCTATGTCATAGAGTATATGATAACAATTCCTCCATTCTGCTTCCAAATGTTCTTTTTGATTAAGGTATGCCATGAGATCTGCCGATACTGGCTCAATCATATTAAGAACAATTTGATTCATATTATTCAGGTGGCTATCTCTGCCCTTGCTCCTGTTAAAATTTTTCACATAAGGGTATTAGTGTATTGCTCCCGTACTAATAGATCGAGGGCTTGCTTTAACTTTTTTCTGGCCTAGATCTCATTGCCCTCTATGTGCTTGGCACTCCTCCTAGCTTGCTCCAAATCTCGTATCCAGAGTTCTTGATGTTGCCGGAGGTTTCCCTTACCTACCTGGATTCCTTTTTCTAGCTCTTTTACCCGCTAACTTAAAATCTCATTCTCCCAGGTTAAGCTTGATTTTCTTCTTTAATTATTGCCATATTCGCTTCCAAAGTTTCCACTTTAATCTTGAGCCTTTGCTGTTGCGCGGAAGTTAGCAGCTATTGTATGGGAAGAAGGTCTTCTTGTTTTTGGTCTACTTATTCATAGTACTCCTTGGTAGCCCCTATGGTTATTTTCCCCAACTCTAACTTACCCATAATTCTCTTGTTGTCCCAGGCGTGTCTGATTTTCATAATTAGGCTCTTGTTTTCTTCTTGGTCATAGTAAAAAGAAAACCCCTTAGTTATCATCCTGGTTGACACCTTCTGTAAAAAAGCCAGTTATATGAGTGCCACTGTCGAGGAATAAGAAATACACCCAATGACCCCCATTAGAGGCACAAAAGAAAAACTACCACAACTATATATTATTTCATCCTCGTTCCACCAAGGTAGTTTCCACAGAACTTCCTCATTTTTAGTATTGCACAACAAATGTTCCCATTCAATCGCATTCCAATCTTCTATCCTTAATGCGGTGAAGAAATCAAATGGTCACAAATTTGGCATTCTTGAATTTGGCAGTTTCCATAGGAGATGAGAAACTATCCAAATGTACAACATGGGTAGACAGCATTTGATCTTCCCTCCTTGGTGTTCTTTAGAAAAATTGAGAGTAAGGAAAGATTCTGCCAGGACAGCAGGCATTGGACTAATTCCATAATGTTTTCGGTGCCTCTACCCACAAAATCGACTAGAAAAACAAGGCCCATTGTTTTTCTTTGACCAGCTCTTCTAGATATTTCTCAAGGTATGCTTGAGGCAACCCCTATCTCTGTCCTCTTTTAGCCATTTTTGACTAAACCTCAGCAGTATCCTTGTTCAAAAGGCTTGCTATGGACTTATCCAATATGCTACAACCTGAGTAAAAGAGGACTTTGGTGGATTATGATACTGGCAGATTGATCATTGTACCATACTCTTCTATAGTTAGAGTAAGATGGGCTTGAGGCAATGCGAAACTTCTAAGTGATAGGTCCCAGAAGTTTTGTAAAGCAACAAGGGCTAAAGACTGAACTGGTATGTTGATCAAATTCAGAATTCTCCTATGCTTATTCTCTATCAATTCTTGGAACATCTAGGGTAATGACCTCTCAACGATCCTTATTTTATCCAAAACTACCATTTGTGATGATACGCCCATTCTTTTCTTAGTCTGACTCATTTTAATGCCAATCTTTGCTTTTTATGTTCAAAATTTGATACCAAACCTATAACAGTAAAGAAATATGAGGCAATGTAAAATTAATTTTATGCATGCTGATGCCGAATGCAAGATCAAACTTAAGGATGGGAGAGCACACTTTTTATTGTCCTAATTAGGTTATTCTTACTGGTTTGGCTCTGCCTACAAGGTTGTTTATAGGGTTATAATAATGCAAGATTTTGCGGTAGGTCTATGATTCTCATGAGAATCATCTTTTAGAATAGATTGTTCCTACTAAAATAGTAATGATCTCGACTCCCTAGTTTGATTGCATAGGTGGACAGAGCCTCTATATGAACCAACCAAATAAGTAAGTTACCAACCTAAGTGAAGGCTTTCATGAATACCTAAGGGAAAATCCCACTACCCCGCCTTTATTTCTCTCTTAGGGTTCCCACAGACCTGGGAATAAGGCCCAATAAGTGTGTGCAAAGGATGTGAATGATGCACAGTATGTGCTGAGCATACAAACCTTGACCCTATTGCTTACCCAAAAGAAACCCCAAAATGAACATAATAATGCAGTTATTTATCATCTACCCTAGGGTGTGAACAAATATTGCATTTATTGTCATCTACCCTATGGTTCCAACAATTCATGCCATATGAAAAGCAAATAAACACACACATTTAGAGTTGTAGTAAAATAACATAGGTACAACATCTAAAGTAAATATTTTGTAAGCTGCAGTAAATAATTAAAGATAAAGAGATGGATGGGGTAATAATATATTAAAAATCATACAAAACACATACAACTCATAAGAGGCTTGACTCTTTAACTATCCTCAGTGGAGTTGCCAAACTGTCACAATGTGACGGCCGGTGAAAAGCCATCATTTTATGACTTTAGGAGCATAAGGAAAAACACAGTGAAAAAAATAGAGTCGCCACCAATTAATTGGAAGGATAATTGTGATCCTTAAAAAAGAAAGGAAAACTGACCCTTGGAACCAAAGGAAGGGTTCGGGAGTCTAATTACATGTGGGGAAGGTGTTAGGCACCCCACAGTGTCCATCCCTAAGATGGTTTCCCTAAATTGTTTGTGCTTAAAAATTTAATGTATTTTAATTACCGCTTTTATTAATATGGTGATAAAGAACAAAGATAGAGAAAGAAGTAACTTGACATGCCTTACCGAGTAAGTACCTACATACCCCAAAAGGGATCAAGATCAATATAGTTTGGAATTTTATAAATTGATCAGGTGAAAAGAAGTTAGGACATTAGGGGAAATTAAATTTCCACTTAAAACCTGGATAGTGAAATAGGACATTGGAGAAAATATACCTCCACTAAATGCTCAGGGAAATTAAGACCTAGGGGAATATAAAATTCCATTGTAAGCCTAGAAAAGAAAGAATTAGGGCTCTGGGGAAGATGAACTTCCACTGAAAGCCCGTGAGAATTAGGACATTGGGGAGTATATAACTCCACTAAATGCCCATGGAAGATTAAGACTTTGGAGATGATAAACTTCTATGGAAAGTCCCTTGAATATTGAGTCATTAGGGCGATAATGAAATTTATGAAAATATTATATCAAAATGAGATTTATGAAAATATTAGGCCAAAATGTAATTTATGAAAATAATGGGGCCAAAATATAATTTTTGAGAAGTATTGGGGTGAAAACAAAATCACAAAAATTATTTCTAGTTTAAAGCATAATAAATTAGAAGAGTTTTGAATTTTCTTAAATTTCACTTTAAAAATATTTGATTGGGCCATTGGAGCCATTTTTGAAGATAAACTAAATAAGCCACACAACTCTTTTTACAAAATAATCTAATTGAGCTCTTAAATTTTTTTTATTTTTGTAATATTGAGTTTTAGGCCTTGGACCAAAACTTTAACCTCATTTGGGCTCCTTTGAATCTCTAATTGTAAAAGTATTTTCAATAAAGTCTTAAAGCATCTATCTTTCTTTTTTTAAGAAGGGAGAATTTTATTTTTACAAATGGTCCCACTCAAAAAAAACCATTGGATCCTAGTATTCAAAAAAAAAATTAGGTGAATTAAAATGAAATGAAATAAGGGAATTTCATACCACCTTTTCGATTTCCCGTGTTTTTATTGAGCAGCTTATTATTAATATATATATATATATATATTAGGAGGAAATGATGTACATAAAGTTAGGCATAAAAAAAAATAAGAAGAAGAAGATAATGACAAAATGAAACAAAGAAAGCATTGAAGGGGAGAAATTCTTTTCTCCTACAACCGAGAACAAAAAACCTTTTTGCCCAACATGTATACTAGATATTGGAAATGGAATGAAGTGAGCAGTCAACATAAAACATCACAAATCCCAAAATGGCCACCAGCTTTATATAATTTATTGCAAATAAGTGGAAAGAAATAAAAATACCAGAAAGTAAACATACAGGCAAAAAGAATTTTCCCAATACCAACACTGGAATACATGGATTAGATAGATTACACCTACCCAGAAGACATTTCGGACAAAAATACCACCAACACTACAAACCAATGAAATTAAAAATACTACCATGAAACCATTTCAATCTAGAATGATTAAACAAGACATCTCAAGGAGATAAAAAGAACTAAAACAGAAAAACCCTTCACACAGTAGGAAACCATATGCCAAGTAAGGTACCTCTAACTTGCAGTAAAAAATAACAAGGTGAATACCATGCAAAAAGATTAAATTGTCATCTCACATAATGATAAATCTAAGCATCACTAGATTTGACGTGATCCACTCAAAATGGAAATAAGAAATATTCATTTCCTTGTCAAACCCAAAAAAAAAAACTAAAAAGAAGCCTTAATCAACATACAGGACCAAAATCAGAACCAGATTTTTTAGTCTTAAAAATTGCACACTTCTAGGTAACCGTCATTATGTGTTCGAACCTCACAGCAATATGTTCAGAATCAAAATTGTCATAGCTTATTTCGGAAGAACTACATATTGGATTCATAGATCCCATACAATGCAAGGGCGAAAGTTAGACCCTTAAGTCCAAAATAGGCTTAATACATCATATTAAACAAGACACCCCAACAATAGAAATATGAAATATCCTTTTAGCTTCCTACCAGATTAGAAGGAAGAAACAGATGAGTAATCTCAAACAAGAATGTTGTGAATAACCTTACCTCTTCTGATGTTTCAAAGGAAATGAGGATTTCCTTTTAGTCATTCAAGCTCTCCTTTGAAAAATCTTCAAAAAGAAAATCCCCCATTCTCTCTCTAAAATTTCGGAAGAATCCTCTAGTGAACCAAACACTCGCCAAA
This sequence comes from Ceratonia siliqua, assembly GCA_034509205.1. NCBI lineage: Eukaryota > Viridiplantae > Streptophyta > Magnoliopsida > Fabales > Fabaceae > Ceratonia > Ceratonia siliqua. The sequence goes on along the minus strand of JASKGM010079662.1, from coordinate 8,957 downwards.
ATTTGGTTTCTTTTTTTTCTGCTTTAATCCTTGCTTCCTTTTATAGATGAAGAAAGCCAACTCTAACCCTACTACCTTATAACCATCAGAAAGGGCAAGTAGCATCAGGATTTGTCTCAAATGGCTCCCAAGCATCCCGGGCTGAAGCAGAGAAAACGGGAGACCAAAAAGGAACAACGTCCACCACAAGTGCCAGAAGAGCAGCGTCGACCAGAGAGGTTTTGGGCATGAGGGAACCAAAAAGCAGGGTCAGAAGCGCAGGCGAAAAGGCCATTTGCAAATAATGGTGAGAGTGGATAGAGAAAGGGAAAGTGACATGTGGGGAAAGGGAAGCCGCGGCCAAAATATGAATTAAGAAGGGAGAAGAAAATTAAAACAAATGGGTCATGGGTTAGGATGATGGATCGATTTGTTGGGTTGGTTTGATGGGCTGGACTAGTTTGTTGGGTTGGATCAATCATTTTGGTTCATTGGGTTGCTAGAAAAAAAAAAGAGTTGGGCCCCTGTTTTTTATTTGTTTTAATAATAATTTTTTCTTTAATTTAATTTAATTAATTTTTTTTCTTTTGTTTTTGTTATTATTTTTGTTATTATTTTTTTTCTTTTTTTCTTTTTTAAAAAAAAAGAGAAATTCATTAATCCCAAAGTTTTAAGGGACACCTGGACAAAATCAGGTGTTTACAATACCTTTCAGGCTCTTCAAGATTAACATATTGCAGACTTAAATACAAATAAACGAATCACATTTTAAGATGGAACATAAACCACAAAGGAAAAGAAGAAAACTTGCATTTTGTAATGAGACAAAAGAATAAATCTAGACACAATATCAATCATCATATTAGAACTCCAGACAACATGTTAATTCTAAACGGAACAAAATCGAATTTTTGAGCCCGAAAACAACATGCTTATAAGGAACCAATATCATATTTTTAAAACAACATATTGTGAAGGAACCAAAATCATAAATAGAATATTCTAAAGAAGCCAAAATCAGATTTTGAAACCCCAAAATGGTATATTTATAAGGACTCAAAATCAAATTTTTTTTAAACCAAGACGCATCGCATTTTCTTGAAACTAGATATGGAAAATATTACATTTTCATCATAAAATCAGAAAGTAAGACACACTATAATGCATTTTCCACAATGTAAGATCAAGGCTTCTACATGAAATACCCATTTTCTTATGAGTTCTTTAGATACAAAGAACCCACTAGTCATAACAACTCACAAAATCAAAAAGAAGAAGATGAACAGTCACATGCAAAGAAGAAAAGGTGAAGAGTATTACCTCTTCCCCTTTTATAGGCAAAAGAAACCAACTCGCGAGGAGTTTCCATTATTGGAGATGGGAAGGTCGAGTGGCGTGTTGCAGTTGAGGAAGAAAAAGGGGATGTTGTTTGCAGAGAAGGAAGGGAGGCGCTGTTAGAGCAAGGCAAGTGAAAAGAGATGAAGGTAGGTTGGCGAAGAGCTTCCATGAACGAGATGGGATCAAGAGCATGATGTGGGTATTTTGTTTTTGGTCTAAAAATAAAGGGGAAGAGGTAAATGGGCTACAAGGATAAAATAAGAAAAGATATCAGAATTAGACTCATTCTCTTTATATATATATATATATATTGTATTTTTTTGGATTTTATTTTATTTTTTGGATTTTTGGATTTTTAATAAATAACAATAAATAAACAAATAAATAAATAAACTAGAAATTCTCATTAACAAGGGGGCCAAACTACTCGAATCAGTAACCAACCAAAGCTATAACTTGCCACAAGCTAGACAATGATAAAACAAGTTGTATAATATAGCCTAAACCATTTGAAATAAGGGTCATAACTCGATCACATGGAAAACCCCAAAATAAGAGGTTGTTGAGGTTTAGGGTTAAATAACATTTGGGGATTTACTACCAAAATCAACTCTAAGGAAGTATATGCCAAGGAAAACTTACCTCGAGTCTCAAAAACTTATGTGCATCTTCCCAACTAAGATAATTTACTCAAATCCTAAAACATTCCATTTTACACTAAAAAAATGATGAAAAACAAGGTTTTGAGAGCGATTAGCACCAAGGAATTGAAAATTTAAGGAAAAACTTACTCTAATCAAGTCTTCAACTCTTGACCTAGTAGAGCCTTCACCCATAACCTTTGATTCCACAAACAAGTCTCTCGGTGCACATCCACCCGTTTATGACTTAAACAGTTCCTTGACACTCTGAGGGGTAGGTATGACAATTCTTCCCTCTACAAAGAAATTTGTCCTCAAAGTTTGCCATATGCTAGTCATCGATATACTCACCGATGCCTTACTTCAAGGGTCCCTCTCATATTTGCTTCATTACGCTTCATTTCCACCTTAACTATCAGTCAATTTTACTCCTTAAGGCTCATGTCTACAATTCTTTTCCATTTGACTCTATTTCAACTCTCTTTATGTCTGTTTCTATCATTCTTAGTTGATTATAGATAATATCTCATTGAACCATGGTTACCCTCCTCATGGGGTGACATTAACTAGTTGTTTACTTAGTTTGGCTGGTCGTATGTATTTACATTTTAACTGGTTTTCAACTAACAGTGCACTTGCGTATATATGCTTCATTTGTATCATCTCAAAGTTATCCTTGTCTCACCTTACTCATCCTTACTTATGAAAATTTGATCTTCCCCAAACATAGTTACAATATACAGGATCCAAAAGGTTCATATAGTGCTTCTTGAAAACTTAAAACTTAACATCCTCATTATACTGCATTTAATTGACAATCATATTATAACATTAACACCTATTTGCATTCCTACATCTCTAATGGCCTTGATGGTGCACATACTTGATTATCTCAGATAACTACTTCAACAACTGCGCGTGCTTAACCAGCAATGAAGTATAAGTCGGGTAGAAAATGTTAGAGCTTAGCTCATGAACCCATTCTGCTTCATTCCCTGTTCTAAGAGTCTAAACCCTAACATATGCTAGGAATTCCCCTAAAGGATCCCAGCATACTGAATGTATTGGCTTTGTAAGTCCCTACAATCATATTATCACATTCCAAAGAAGAAAGTTAGTAATCTTGGGCCAATGTACAAAAGATAAAAAAAAAATCATTTACTAGACGAGTAACATAAAATTAATGTTGACTTCACCAAAAGAATAAATAAACAAACTACAACCATTATAAGCACAAGAATCTCATCGAAAGTATTATTAATGTTGTTTTATTTAACCTACCAGTAGTAGAGTTTAGTTGGTAGTTTACGTAGAGCAATACATATGCAATTTTCACTAAAGCACCATTATAAATATTTTACCACAACAATAAATCTAGGCTCATCTCATGTTAACCAAGCTATAACTACATAATTAGTCCTTTTTACACTCAAAAAACTACCATGATCGTATTGCTATAAACTAAGTATAGAAAACAATACTCATTAAAATGTAGCAAAAAACGTGGAAAAAGTGCTACTGAACTAATATCTCACATGACACCAACGTCAGTTTAAGATTAACATGTTGGACTTGGTATAATGGGTTTGATCCTTACCCTTCCCTCCCCACTTCCCTCTCCCAGAACATGAATAGAAACTGAACAAAAAAAATGGCTTTATTAACATCAAGGCTGGCACTAAACCCCAAATCAACTTAGAACCACTAGCACATCGAGAAAAACCCAAAATCAAGACTACAAGTTTATCAAGAAAACCTGTATTTAGCATCATTAAAGAAAATAAAAAGAAAACCAAACCCCTACTCAAGTTGTTCAAAGATATAAACCCTTAAAATATTGAAACCTTAATATCAAATCAGAACACAAAATCAGCCCCCCAATCAATGAAACAAAGCCAAAGGTCATCAGAATTGAAAACTACCTACTCAAACCGAAAATTAGCTATCAACTAAACCATAGAGGTAATAAAAGAAAATTGCATAAGAAATATCTCAAATGGATTCGAATTTAGAGAAAATCACAAATAAACAAACTATTACATTTTGAGTAGGAAAACCTAAATACCTTCTGATATGCTTACTTGATATATTTTGGGTGATGGAGCTTTAATGGAAAAGTCACAAATCTGTGTTTCCCTATTGAAGAACCTGAGTCTGACCCCTGTGGAATGAGCAAGGGTTGCATTAGTGTCGATGATCTAGGTATTGGCTATAGACAGTGATGCTGTTACTTCGCATTGATTCTAGTGGTTGGAGTACTTTGGTGAAGAAGAAAGGAAATGGGAAGAGGGAGAAAAAAAGGGAAGTGGCAGCGATGGAGGTTTGGTATGAGAGAGTAAATCTCAAAATGAGGAGAGGAAGAAGGTGTGAAAATAAAGCTCATGAAGATAAAAACCCCAAAAAAGAGGACAGAAAAGGAAAAAGGAAAATAAAGCTCATGCAATTTCTCATGGATTTGGTCCATGAGAAAATCAAATTCTAGAAACCCTAATTTGTATAGCTTAAATGAAAATGATGCATTTCATTTCTCATGAAATTTCTCACATATTCTATTTATACAAAATTCAAATTTCAAAAAGATCGAAACATACCGCTTAAATAAAATAGTGCGTTTCATTTCTCACGAACTTTCTCAAGCTTTGGTTTATGAGAAAATAAAATTCCATAAACCCTAATTTGTATCACTTAAATTAAAATGGGGTGTTTCATTTCTAGTGGACTTTCTCATGAAATAGTCCATGAGAAACAGGTCCCAAGGACCATCTCCATGAGAACTCCCACCAGAAACGATGTGTTCCATTTACGAAGATGTTTCTCACAGACAGATGTCTGTGAGAATCGCTTCTCACTAAGTTCCTACCATGTTGACATGCTTTTTCTTACAGACCTCAATTTGTGAGAAACATTTGAATATGTCTCTCATGGATAACTATCCATGAGAATCTCTTCGTGCCACATTCTTGCCATGTTGGCGTGTTTTGTCTCCCAGAGTTCTCACGGAACTTTCTCATGGACACATGGATTGCAAGAAATTCCTACGAGAAAATTGCAAAAAATTTATCTAGAAAGATATCCATGAGAAAATCACTTATTTCTTATAGTGTTGTGAACATACTCTCTGTCATGGATCAAAGAAGCCATGACATTAGAACTAGTCATTTCTCTCCCATTTCATAAATTCTTGATCGTTTCTACCTCTGGATACATCTTCTTCAATGGCAAATCTTAGAGGAACCAGGGAGGACCTTCAACAAAACCATACAATTTGTGCCCTTTAATCACAAGTTGACAAGATGCACAATCTTGGAGAAACCAGAGAAAAATGAGAATTAGAACTATTATGCGTATAATTTTGAAAAGATGCTCAAGTATGTTTCCCAAGTTGACATGTCGCACAATCTAAAGAAGATAAAAGGGAAAGAGTAGGGACCATCTTTTAAGGCTTGGATAAACTAGGGTGGCCTAAACGGTTGTGAAGAAGTTAAGGTGAATCAACTAAAGTGCAAATGATTGAGGACATGGGCATAGTAAGATGATAAAATCGTCTACCTCATACCTCAATCTTATATAACAAAACAATTATTAGAAAAGGTAATGGAACAATTAAGAGTCTGAGTCAATTTGCCACTAGAGAGAAGATTAAAGGGGTCACCAAGAATGTAAAGTGTGAAATCCAAAGATGAAGAGGACAAAGGCTAATTTTTTCCAATACCTTTAGCCATGGTTATGGAACCATTGGCAAGGGTTACTGTAGGAAGATATGAAGCATTAGTAACATGAGAGAAAAAACTTAGATTACCAAATATGTGATCACTTGCACCAGAGTCCAAAATCCAAATCTTCATAACTTTTCCAAGAGTAATAATGGGAAATCTAAAAAAAGCAAAGGTGAAAATACCGAATTTAGGTATAGTAGGAACAATCTTATGAGCCATGAAAATTTGGATTGAGGCGAATAACCCTATTAAGGTCAAAAAACTAGTAAAACAAGACAGAACTCTCTGATGTGGTCAAAAAAGGCTGGAGTGACACATAACCTGAAGAATTTACTATCAAAGTGATACACAGTAGGAATGAACCAAAGAAAACACTGAACTTAGATGGAAGAGCACCAAAGAAAAAAAGGCTTTGTTAAATGTCCAAGTTAACCTTAGATGATATCGGTACAGGTATGAATTTTAAATTTTTTTTATTAAACCATACCAACCATAAAAAGTAGCAGAATAATAAACAACAAAAAGAGCATACATAAATGAATTGCATGAAGTTAAAGGAGAAGGAAGTGTACCTCTGTAGTCGTAGGGAGAGAGTAATAGTTTCTCCATGAAAAAAATTGACCACTAATTCTCTATGAATTCCTTCATACCAAAGAGCTTGTAGTGGACTAGGTTAGAAAAACAATAATAGACTTATGATGGCACTCACTAGCCTCTCAAACTTTGGCTTGTATGGAAAGCTCTCTCACAGGGAAGGTGGCGACACTCCCTAGTATCTTCTCTTGGGTTACACACCTCTCTATCTTCTTAATTCTCGCACAGTCTTTGTCAAGTGCCTACTAGTATTTTATATCAACAATAGGACTAAGTTTTTGGGTTGTGTTAAACAACTAACAAACACCTAAAATCCCATTGTAGCTGCCACCTTGCTTAGAGAATTTAAGTTTGTTATATTTTTAGTTATATCAAATAGAAATCACCTTATCTTATTTGATTTTCTATTATTTTATTTAACCAAAATGAAATCAAATAAATCCCTAATCAAGAAGTGATATGGCCAAAAATTCCCTTCTAGATTTTTGTTTGATTTATTTATTTTTATGTAACCAAAACAAAATAAATGGAGCTCTCTCATTGGCCAAAAATTTGTGTGCTTGAATTTAAAATTCAAAAATAGAATTTAACTTTAACAACCTCCTCACCACATGGTCACCTACCATGTATAGGATAACTAGGATTTGTAACTATTTACAACCCTTATCCTATCCCACTTTGACCTTAACTTCTTAGGATAATTCAAAATTGAATTTATAACAAATCACATTTGTTTCCCAAGAGTGGTTGGCACAAATCTCTAGGAGATTTTGTAGGTTGATTAAATTCAAATTTAAATTTTCAATTTTCAATTTTCGAGATCAAATTTCAAAATTTTAAATTTGACTTTCAAAATTTTTTTAACCAAGACAATTGGTTGTCTTAATTAGACAATACTTGTCTTAATTAAGACATCCCATCTCTTAAAAAAATTTCTTGTCCAATTAAGACAACTCTTGTCATAAATAAGACATGTTATGTTGTAAGAATTCTCCTTGTCCAGTTAAGAAAACTCTTGTCTTAATTAAGTCAAGCATTTCTTACACTAAGACATATCAAGCACACTTAGCAACCTTAGTCCTAAATGAATGTTTGTCCAAATAAAGATAACCCTTGTCTCATTTAGGACAAGTATGTCTTACACTAAGACATGCCAAAAACTTGTCTAAATTGAGACAACCGTTGTGTCATTTAAGCCAAGAATTTCTTACATTAAGACATACTTTGTTAAGATACTCCTTGTTCTTAAGACAAAATTTGTCCAAATTAAGACAACTTTTTTCTTAATTAGGACAAGCCCTAAAACACAAAATGTCATCATAAAAATCTATTTAAAATGTTCTCCAAACTTAAATGGGCCGAATTCTACAAAGCTAGATGGAGAATTTGTTTGAACATAAGGATTTCAAACTCCAATGAACTTAGAATTATTTTAATCTCATTAAGACAACCCCCATGAAATCATTCCACCATAAATTCATGATTGTACTCTTGAAAAACCTAAAATTATAAGAAGGCAACATCTAATATTGATAGCTTAATTGCAAACCCTGTGTTTGTAAACCCTCATAACCATCCATTTACACAAGATAAAATTACCATTTTACCCCTCATGTCAAATTATGTCCCCTATTCTCATATTTCTTCTGATAAGTGAACAGATACTTTTAGATCTAATCGAAAAAGTATCAAGGAATGATGAATAATTAATTCATCATTCACTGGACCCAGGTTTGTCACAAATCTTCTTGAAATCACTAGAAGTGATGTTTGCACTATGAACTTCATATCTTGGATATATATTCCCTTATGCTCACTCCAACTATGATCCCAACATACAAAGCCTTGACCAACATAACACGATGATCTTGCCCATAGTATGTCAAAGACCATTAAAGAAATGAACACGAGTTCATATTCAATCAAGATCCCAGTTTTGCCACAAGTGAGTGAATAGGTGTGAGTTTTCAAGTTCAAAGTGTGTTGACTTGAAAATGATGTCTCACTTGATTCCATTTCATACAACATTGTCAATACCTAAAGTCCACCACTTCAATGGTTTGAGATTCACCATTCCCTTAAAGGAGATTCTCACTCCTTCAATGAAGGTAATCTGGATGCTGATAAACATGATATTTATACACAAACTAACCCTTAGAAATAGGCTTCTGTAGTGTTTATGTTGTTCAGCTGACATAGTTAGACACATGTTGCAAGTTTGGCTGATAATTGCACTTTGTTGCATTTTCCTGCAGAATTGTCACTTTTACACTGCTTCTGTATTTTAAGCATAACTTGAGTTATGGACGTCTGATTTTTACAAACTTTATCTTTTAGGAAAGCTAAGAGAAAGTTCTACAACTTTCATGAAGAGCTCGAAGACTGAATCAGATTTCTGGTAGGTGAAAATGCACCTCGAAAACAGGACAGTGCTGCTGAACGACAGAATTCTGCTGCAGCTAATTCCTTGGCCAAACTGTGTCGTTTTGCTTGTGTCTATCCTTTGCTAAGACGGTTATGAGCTGGCTGGACAGCTGAAGGAGCTGTGTGACCTAAGGGCAAGCTTGGAATATTGGTTTTTGGAGGTCTATATATAGAAGGGACGTGCAGAGCACTCCAGCATAGCTAGTTTTACTGTTTTATTACAATTCTGCATTGTTTTTCCTTCTTTCTGCCTAGGGTTCGTTTT
>JASKGM010079641.1:0-13623 GCA_034509205.1 Ceratonia siliqua | reverse complement strand
TGGCCCTCAAATTAACATTATGCTTGATCATAGGAAACCTAAACTCATATTTTGCTAACTACCACGTAACTTAACATGCTTCCATTCATACCTAATTGTTTCTAACATCAAAGCACATAAACTTCTTTGTTTCTCTAATGAATCAAAATCACCAAAATTTCTAGCACTTTGCATACATTAATAACAATGGTAAAAATTATCCCTTTTGGTAATATTAAACTAGTAGGAATTACTCCTTACCAGAACTTATGTACTCTATATATATATATATATATGTTAGAACTCCCACATCGCCTGGGTAAGTTGGTTAAGAGTAAAGCAATCCTCACCCTATAATCCGGTTTCTCAAGGAGGAGTTAAGCCCAGAAACTTCAACAATATCCTACCTACAAATTTAATATTAGTCTAATCACATGATCAATGTCTCAAATTATCATTTAATAATTCTTTCATAGGCTGAGGGCTTTTGCTTAATATTTCTTTCGATTCATGTAAATAATTGGATTAATATCATGTTTATGTATATGATCACCAAGAATTGAAATACACACAATTAATCATAACACACAACCAGTCTTTACTTCCCATGGTATATAAGGGTATCAATTAGGGCTGACCAAGCACGTCAAGGGCTGTCATTTTCTTAAAAGGAATTCTAAAATTTAACCCTAACCCTATAGGGTTAGCGAGCTAAATAGGCCTTAACGAGCCTGTACATGAAAAAGTTTTAAAAATATAAATATTTTAAATTTTCATAACAAAACCAAACTGAAATTATCAATCAATCATCCTCAATAATTATGTAAAATATACATAACAAAAACACCATCAAATCCATTATAGGCTTAATCTCCACAACAACAATAGCATAAAATTAAAACTAAAAAGATTAATCAATCATCCTCGATAATTATATTTGAACCTTGCTTAGATAAATTTGGTGTAATTGTTGAGTTGTCATCTTCTTCTTCATCTACAAAGCATAAATTATGATCAAGGTTAGTAACAATAATGAGAATAAAGAAAATTGAACAAGTGTAAAGTTATTAAGTTTAACATTATGAACAAAACCATGCAACCAATTATGGAAACAACAAATTGACTAAGGGGTTCAGTCATTCAGACTTCAGGGTATAAGGTTAAAGGCTGGGTAAGACACTAAGACTAAGTAGACCAAGAAGAGTAAAAAACAAAAGAGGGTCAGGCCAAAAACAACCCTGATTTTTTTAGGCCTTTTTTTTGGTTTGAAACCCGCCCTAAACCTTGAAGGGTTAGGGTTGGCCCACAAGCCACACCTTTATTTGACACCCTTAATGGTAATTAACACTCTTCGCAAGAATACTTTCAATGGTTAGATGTTGAAGAATAGAGTACACCTAGTGTTGAAACAAAATCCTTAAAGTTAGAATCTAAATTGAATTGGGTCATTTCTCTGGTCCGCTCTAAGGCTTGCCAAGATAAGGGGAGGTTTCCCACAACTTCCTACTCATCAAGCTTATTTTTCAAAGAGTTAGCCCAGAAACTTCAACAATATCTTACCCACAAACTTAATATTAGTCTAATGACATGATCAATGTCACAAATTATCATTTAATCTAATTCTTTCACAAGGTAAGGGCTTTTGCTTAGTATTTTCTTTCGAATCATGTAAATAGTTGGATTAATCTCATGTTTATGAATATGATCACCAAGAATTAAAATACACACAACTAATCATAACATAATTTTTATACCATGACATACTCACTTTTAGAGACTAAAGTCTCAAGCTTGACACTTCCCAAATAAGTCTAACATGTCTACACCATTATGGAATCTCAATCTCTACTTCCCGTGGTACCTTACACCCTTCGCAAGAATAATTTCGATGGTTAGATGTTGAAGAATAGAGTTCATCTAGTTTTGAAACAAAATCCTTAGATTTAGAATCTAAATTGAAGTGTGTCATTTCTCTAATCAGTTCAAAGGCTTGCCAAGATGAGAGGAGGTTACCCACAACTTCCTACTCTTCAAGGATAGCTCTAAAGAACCTTAGAAACATTCAGCAACACCATGCACTAAAATCCCTAGCTAGTTGGAAAGAGTAAGAGTAGAATTGAAAGATGATTTTTGAGAAATAACTCAATTTCCATAGACAAATTAAGTAGGACTCAAACAATTCAAATTACATGAGATTTGATAGCAAAATCTCCACCTTCTAGTGCTCTTTGTCTAGTTAATGGAACATACATTTTGGCAAACTATTTCTATAGTAGATTGTAGGGGTCTCAAGCTGTGTGTTTATGCCTTTGTTTTGTAAAAGTTATTTTTAATTTTTCCTTGGTGCATGTCAAAGTTTCACAATCACTAAACTTTAAGTTCTATATCTTCCGATCAATATGACATAAATACGAGCAACTTTCATTGTTTACTAGTTTGATATAGTAAGTGCAGTTTAGGTTAAAGGAATGAAAAACACACAGAACACAAAGAATATGTTTGAGAAGACTATGTAAACTTTGCTAATTCATTCTTTAGAAATTGAATACAATACAAGGCTTATATTAGCCATTACAAAGAAACAAAAGAGAACCAACTTACTTTAAACATAATCTGAAGAAAGTACATCATGAATTTCCTAAAGCATGCAAGAATTAGACAACAATATAGCTTCTCTACAACAACACAAAAAGTTACAGACATTTTGACATAAAGCATTAAATTAAAAGTAACATATCGAAGTCAAGACAAAAGTCTCAATACATCAGCATGTTCAACATTCCTCCTTGAGAGTTTTGTTGGAAACTCCAAGTGAATCTCTGAACTTCTCAAACTTGTTTCTAGGTCAAGCTTAAGTGAGTATATTAGCCACTTGCTCTTCTCAATAGTAGTGCACAAGTTCAATTTTCTTAAGCTTCTCTAATTGCATGAAACTTGACCAAAATGTGCTTTGTCTTTCCATGTTGGATAGGATTTTCAACAATGGCCATTGTTGATTTGTTGTCACATTTAATAGTGGTTGCCTCCTTCACCTTCATTACCAAATCCTCAAGAATCTTCCTTAACCAAATAGCTTTGTTTGATGTAATGGATGCTATTGTGTACTCAGCCTCTATAGTGGATTGAGTAACCACTTCTTGCTGCTTTGAAATGCAAGAAAACATCGTTAAACCTAGAGAAAAATAGTAACCAGTGGTGCTCTTTATGTCATCATCACTACTAGCTCAATCATTGTCCACATAACCCACTAAGGCTCCATTTTCTGTTGGCTTAAACCAAATTCCTAACTTTGCAGTTCCCCTCAAGTACCTAAGCACTCTCTTTGTTGCTGCAAAATGCAATTCACTTGGACTTTGCATAAACATTGAAAGTAGGATTGCACTAAATATAATCTAGTCTAAAAGTTGTTAGATATAGCAAACTTCTAATTAAACTTCTATAAATAGTAGCATCTACCATCTCAGCTCCATCTTCCTTTGACAATTTTTCATTTAACACCAAGGGTGTTGGAATAGCTTTACAATTCTACATCTTGAATTTCTTTAAGATATCTTGAGCATACTTTTATTGGCTAAAGAAGATTCATTCCTTGCATTGATGAACCTCAAAGTTCTAGGAAATGTTTCATTTTTCCTAGTTTAGACATCTCAAACTAATTTTCCATTTTAACCTTTAACCTCTGCATCTCATGCTCATCACTACTATCAGCAAATCATCGACATACAAAGAAATAATTAAAGAAGACATGCCATCTAACATTTTAACATAAGAGTGGCATCATTTTCACTTCTGTTGAATCCTTGATTATTCAAGTAGGAATCAATTATGATGTACCATGACTTTGGGGCCTACTTTAGCCTATACGAGGCTATGGAGCTTATAAACCTTATCTTCATCTCCTTGCACACAAAACCATTTAGGTTTAGCTACACAAATTTCTTCACTTAAATATCCATTCAAGAAGGCTGCTTTGACATCCAAATGCCAAGTATTCCACTTCATTTGAGCTACCAAAGCAATTAGGAATTTGATCCATTCTTGCTAATCAATTATCGGTTATTGGGAGAATCCTTTAACTACAAGCCTGGCTTTGCATATGTTGACTGAGTTATTTGGAATTAACTTTACTCTGAACACCTATTTCACTCCAATGACTTGCTTAGTTTTAGGCATGTCCACTAGTTCCCATGTGTCATTCTTTTTTATTATGGCCATCTCCTCCTCCATGGCCTTAACCTATTCTTTCAATTTGTCAGCTTCTTCATAGCTAGGAGGCTCCACAGTAGCTAGGTTGAAATTTTGATGGATTTATGAAAGAGGTCTAATTCCTCTTACTGAAAGGTCTTCATCATCACTTTCTTCTATTTCATCATGTACATCAACAACCACTAAGATATTAGGAACCCTCTCAATTTGATATATACCCCAATTCCAGTAAGCTTCCTCATATACTTTCACATCTCTACTAATGAAGACTTTTCCAGTTTCAATGCTATAAATTCTATAGACCTTCGATTTTGAGCTGTACCCACTAAGATCACCTTTTTAGATTTTTCATCAAGCTTACTTCTCTTGATGACTGGTATGTGCAAGTAACATAGTGAACCAAACACCTTTATATACTTGATGGATGGCTTAACTCCACTCTAGGCCTCTATAGGAGTCATTTTCTATCACATTTGCTTACTGAGTTGGTGATGCTTGCTATTCATTTTGTTGCTTCAATCTATATAACCTTTCTATGTGGCCATTATTTTTATAGTATCTGCATTGAATTGGTGGTGGTGTTTTTCCTTTGTACCAACATTCACTTTTTTTGTGACTGCATCTCTTGCATATGCTACATCTAGGGAATCTCTCCTTATTGCTAGACTTTTTACCTTCACCATTTTGATTAGATTTCCTAGGGTTTCATTATGGTTTCTCCTGTCATTCTTCCTTACTTGTGTCTTTCCATTGTGCCTAGCTTGAAGTGCACTCTCTGTTGTGTCTTCTTGCCTAAGAGAGCTTCTCTGTTATTGCGCTTAAAGAGCATTTACAGGCTCTGTCAATGTCAACTTGGAGATGTCTCTTGACTCTTCAAGTGCAAAATTGTTTGATTTAAATCTCTTGAGTAAACTTACTAGGACTTTCTCAACTATCCTTCTATCTGAAAACTCCTCTCCCATCAGTCTTATTTGGTTCACAACCTTCATGATCTTGGCCGTAAAGTCCTTAAAATTCTCGGCTTTATTCATCTTGAGAGCTTCAAACTCTCTCCTGAGGTTTAGAACTTGCATTTGCTGAGTTCTTTCGTTCCATTGAAACTCATCCTTAAGCTTGTCCCAACCTTATTTTTTTGTTTCACAAGTTGAGATCCTTGTGAACATTTCATTAGTTAAAAGTAAGTGAAGAATGGTGAGAGCTCTTGCTCTCTTGGCAAGTTCTTCACTGTGGTTCTTTATCTGGTTGATGGTGGGGTTGTTTGGAAGTGGCGCTAGATTTCTGCCTGTCTCAACCACTTCCCATAGGTCATAGGCCTTCAAATGAAACCTCATCTTCAATACCTAGATAACATAGTTTTCTCCTGTAAATACAGGAGGTGAAGGTAGGAAAAAACTACTTGAATCCATCACTCTACTGTCTTCTTCTCTGTTTTTGTGTTCACTTGACTACTCACAGGTTTTTGTTGTTTTTTCACTGGTTTTCTCTCTAATTGGGTTATCTCACAGTCCCTCAAAGATCAATGGAGCTTTGATACCATTTGTAAGTGCAACTTAGGTTAAAGGAATGAAAAACGTACTGAACAAAGAGAATATGTTTGAGAAGACAATATAAACTTCTCTAATTCATTCTTCAAAAACTGAATATAATACAAGGCTTATATCAGGCATTACAAAGAAACAAAAGAGAACTAACTTTAAATATAATTGAAGAAAGTACATCATAAAATTCTGCAGCCACTAGACAACAATGCAGCTGCTACAGAACAACACAAAAAGCAACAGACATTCTGACGTAAAGCATTAAATTAGAACACATCAAAGTCAAGACAAAAGTCTCAACACATCAGCATCTTCAACAGATCCTACCACACTTCCAGAATTGCTAATTGTAGTTTTAGAAAAAGTAACATCTCTGTCATGTCTTCTACTTGGAGGGAGAAACACTGCCTATTCGTTTTTCCGTGAGATAATTTAAATTGAAATTCTTATATTCGTTTTGATATTTTTTGGGTTGGATAACTGTAATTTGGAATGAAATTGGTGAGAAATCCATTGTTACATCTTGATCTAATTATAAAGTAATAAAGGAGGTCATCAATCATTTAACAAGGTACAATATATATTAGGCAAATTGTTTTTTTATATTTAAGATTTGAATTTCAGGTACCATTGATATATTTATAAATAAGCAAGTTACAAACGTAGAACTATATGAAAACTTCATCCTCAACTATAAGCAGGTTTCTTAAGCTTCGATCATTTCCCGGATAGGTTTTCTATCAATTTTAATGGAAGAGATATTTGTAAATTTTGACAAGATTGCTCTGAATTCATCTCCAGTAAGAGCCTCCTTCTCCAGCAGCACATCTACTAATTTATCAATGGCCTCTCGATTATTCCTTATATGATTCTTTGCAATCTCGTATGCTTGGTCTATAATATGTTGTACTGAACGATCAATGTCCTCTGCTAGTTTTTCTGACATTGAGTTCCTCGCCATCATCCTTAGCACAACGTCACCACTTTGGACTGCAGGATCAGTTAAAGCCCATGGTCCAATCTCAGACATGCCAAACATTGTTACCATCTGTTGCAAAAGAGAAAACATTGATCAACATAGTGTATTAATTTTCCTTTCTAAGCCCAAAAATGAAAAAATATATATATATATATTGTGAACTTCTGGTCTCTTTAATCAATTCACTTCCCTATTTAATTAAAGACAGACCATCCAAGTGAGGATTAGGAAATTCACTGATAAATTACTTAAGGTCTAGCCGACTAGCCCGAAGAAATTTGTAAAGCCAAAATGTTCGGATTACGACATTCACAAAAACATTCTTTACGGCCTAGCTTTAAGAAATTGACAACGCATTCAAACTTGTAACAGCTTGGCTCACCGTGCATCACTTGCTCACTTCCAAAACTAGGCCAACCCCTTCGGGTGAAGAAATTATAGTGTTGATACTAACCTGTCTTGCTATTTGTGTAGTTTGTTGCAAGTCCCCTGCTGCACCAGTGGTTATTTCAGATTCTCCAAATATAACTTCCTCTGCTGCTCTACCTCCTAAGCCTCCAACTATTCTAGCAAACAGTTGTTGCTTAGAGATAAGAGCTGGATCTTCAATTGGTATGAACCATGTTAAGCCACGAGCTTGGCCTCTGGGAATTAAAGTGACTTTCTGTACTGGGTCATGCCCTGGTGTCAGTGTCCTGCAAAAAGCAAAGATCAAATTTAGACTTTAAAGGAAACAAACTAAACAATATGAAGCAATTAGCAAATTTTTTCTAGATTTTGATTCAAAAGATTACTGAATTGATCTCTGCTTGGACCATCAAGATGAACAAGTATTTGATATACTTACGCACAAACAGCGTGTCCAACTTCGTGGTAAGCCACTAGAATTTTGCTCTTGCCATCTGTCATCTTGGTTCCTTCCATGCCTGCCACAATGCGATCAATGGAGTCATCAATCTCTTTCATGGTGATCTTCTCTTTCCCCCTTCGGCCAGCAAGAATGGCAGCTTCATTCATGAGGTTTGCTAGGTCTGCACCACTAAACCCCGGAGTTCGCATGGCAATAACGCTAAGAGAGACATCCTTGTCAAGCTTCTTATTGTTGCTATGAACCTTCAGTATTTCTTCCCTCCCTCTTATATCAGGTAATCCAACAGTCACCTATTCCGGCAATCTCAAAATTGTTCATTGTTTTCTTTTCATGGCTTTCAAAAGAATCAAATATTAATGCTATAACTGTGAACCATGAAGCGTGGACACTGAAATAACATAGGATGCGACAGAGTGAAATTTTAAGTGTTCACGTGTTATGTCTTGTACAAGTGTTCCATATGTGTTCGTGTCAGACATGCACACGGCCATTTTTTCAAGTGTCGCTGCTTTTATAGACCGTGATGACTGTATAATCAAATTTGTGAATAAGTTAAAAGTAGCAAAAATAGCATACCTGCCTGTCAAACCTCCCAGGTCTAAGCAATGCTGAATCAAGAATTTCGGGTCGGTTAGTGGCAGCAATAAGTATAACCCCAGTGTTTCCAGTAAAACCATCCATTTCTGTGAGCAACTGATTAAGTGTTTGCTCTCTTTCGTCGTTCCCTCCACCGATACCTGTTCCTCTCTGCCTCCCGACAGCATCTATCTCATCAATGAATACCAAACACGGTGAATTGGCTTTAGCTTTGTTGAACAAATCCCTGACCCTTGAAGCCCCAACACCCACAAACATCTCAATGAACTCTGACCCAGATAGAGAAAAGAAAGGAACCCCTGCTTCCCCTGCAATAGCCTTCGCCAGCAATGTCTTCCCAGTCCCAGGTGGCCCTACCAGAAGAACTCCTTTGGGAATTTTTGCACCAACAGCAGAAAACTTCTCTGGGGTCTTCAAGAACTCAACGATCTCTTGAAAATCTTGCTTGGCTTCATCAACTCCAGCAACATCATCAAATGTTACTCCAGTATTTGGTTCCATGTCAAATTTTGCTTTACTCCTGAAGCAAAGAAGTGTAATTACAAAGTAAGATGCCAAGTATATAACTTGATAAAAGCTATATGGCGCAATTCATACCTTCCAAGTCCAAAGGGCAAGTTGGGGCCTGAAGGGTTATTTGTAGATGTCCTCAAGAGTAGCGTTCCAAGCAATATCAAAGGAAAAGCAAAATTGCCCAACAAATCAAGTATTGCAGGCCACCAATTAATATCCATGGGATGAGCAGCGAAGTCAACATTTTTCTCTTTCATTTTTCTGAGCAACTCCTGAGGCAGTCCAGGCAACTGAATTTTGACTCTCTGGATTTTTTCTAAGGTTGGATTGTATATCTCTGCGATCGCAACTGTGCCGTTTTCATAGAGGTCTACCTTCTTAACAGCACCTTCATCCAAGTACTGCAAGAACCTTGAGTATGTCATTCTACTAGAAGTGGAAGCAGCAGGGCTCTCTGGCTCTGCTCTTGAAGGCTGAGCAACAGAGAGCCCCACCCCTGTTAGATCCAATCCCAGAGCAGTAGATGATAACAGCTTTCTCTTGCTGATTTTGAGGTCTAAACCAGTTTGTGAAAATGGGTTCTCTCTGTTATTGCTTTTTGGGAGGTGGGCATCCTTCGAAAAGTCTTGAGACTTGCAGATTAAAGAGGGGGTGAGAGAGAGAGAAAGAGCAGGAGACATTTTCCAAATGCAATTGGTCGCCTAATTTGAGTATGAACAGCTGAAGTAATTGAAAGATAGTGCCTCTTTCACTATTCTCCAGTGGTTTGTGTGCAAAATTTTATTTGGAGGGAAAGGAAAGGGCAGTTTGGTTAAATACACAAGAAATCGGAGCCTTCTAGTACTTTAATTTGGCTCTTTCTTTGGATACGTTTTCCGTCGTCTGTTCCATTTTCATTCAAGAAGGGTCTAGATTCGTATGTTCCTTTTCCCCTCATTTTTCCCTTTTAATCTTTGCTCTGGTTGAAGATGTTTACATCAATCGAAGGACAGAATTTTAGATAAAGTCCATCAATAAAAAATATACAAATTAAATTAATTATTAATAAATACATTAATACATTAAAAATAAATTATTAAAAAATATTTGATATATTTATTTATAATTTACTCAGTTAATAATATTTATAGACTGCATGATGAAATTTTCTTAAAATGGTATTTTAAACAAGTCTAATTAATGCATATGATTATCCCCCCTTTATCTCGAACACACTCACAACCACACAGTTGGAGGTAGATGGAGTGTTAGCCTAGATTTTTTGGACTGACACTCTTAATTTGGTTGGGAGCAGACACTCAAATGTGGCCACGTTATTCAATCGAATCAATCCTTATGTGGCGTTTGACGTGTATTGGGGGCTTGAATGTTCCTTAGCTTTTTCTAAGAGTAAGAGTTAAGTTCACAAATTTTTTGGTTTGTTCCTTAATTTAATTTTTCTGGTATAAATTTATATTAGTATTCTAATAGTTATAAATAAACAGGGAATTTAAAAGGTGTCAAAATAAGTCCGTTTCTTATTCATTCATTAGCAAATATCTACGCAAATAAAATTCACACCCAAATAGATAGTAATTACTTTTGTTAATGAAAGTAACAGTTTAACTAATTAATTAAAAGTAGAAGTTACAAACTAGCCAAATGTAGTATAGCTCGTAGTATTCTTTGCCCTAGACCGAACCAGAGAAAGAAGTGATGAAGACAATGTGTGAAGAGTACAAAATCAAAAACTAGAGACCAAATGTCTAGTCTCATAAGTAATGGCATATTAGCTGATCCTAGAATGAATTGGCACAACTGTATAGCCTGTTCTGTCTTCTCCAACAGCATAGCCCGTATGGCTATCTCTAGCCATTTGATAATAACTAGTGGCATAATGTGCTCCGACCAAATCGTGAGCCAAGATCCAAACCAAATCGCCCTAGCAAAGGGGCAGTGGCAGATCTTGATGAAAATATTTGAGGGGGTAAAATTTTTTAAAGACTGCATTATGTTATTTCTTGGGTGTTTTCTATATCATATATTTTTTAAAGAATTTTTGAAATGTTTTTAGATTTTTGTTGAAATTTTTTACTTATGAAAAATATAATTCTAAAAAAAATGTTAAATAAACATTACAATAAATGTAAAAAATTTTAAAAAAATTGAAAACATTTCAAAATTGAAAATTGAAAATAATACCAAAAGATAAAAACAAAAACAAAAAAAAAGGGGTAGGAGGTGAAAATGCATTGCTACAGTCATAATAGTGAGGGTATAGCATAACAAATGACTATTTCTTATTAGTATTTAATGGCTTTATTAGTACCAAAAAAGTGGACAAATATTGGTAAACAAAAATAGTAAGATGATTCTGCAAGCTTAACAACAATAATGAAATTCTTTGTCTTTGATAGAAAATCAGTCACATTTGAGAATAGATGGAAAAAAATAAATATATAACATAAATTGCATATCTAAAAATGGAGAGTTAAAAAATTTGCAGAAAAAACCATACATTATATATGCTGTGAATATGAAAATATAAAATATTAATAAAAGATGAAATAAGAGAGAGTTGGAGAGAAAATAAAGAAAGAATATAAAAAGTTAAAGAAAGAATCTGAAAAAAAAAAGAATGGAAAAAGTTGGAGAAAGAAGATGAGAGAAAAGAATAGAAAAAGTTGGAGAGAGAGATAAAAAAATATTATTTATAATTGTGTATTTTCTTTTGTTACACTTCTGTTACATATTCATGTTTAACTATTGATATATTATAAAAAAATTACATGACAAAATATTTTAAAAAAATAATTATATAGCAAATTTTTTAGGGGCGCAATTTATTTATTTTTTAAATTTTTTTATACAAAAAAAAATTTGGAGGGGCGGTGACCCCCATATGTCTCCACTAAGTTCCGCCGTTGCAAAGGGGCATGACAAAAAGAGATGATGTACATCCTCTTGTTGATGATCACAAAACACACATTGAGTGTTCTAATAGATTCCTCGAGTTTATAATTTAGCCAGGAACCGAAGTTTCCATATTTGCTCCCATGGTATTGAAGAATTGGAACTATTATTTAGTTCGAGTTCGTGTTGTCCTATTAAATATTTATATCCTTCCCGTACTATGTAGAGTCCAAACAATTAAGATCGCGGGCAATACAATCCGGGGCTGCATCTTTGGAAACCGGATAAGAAGAAATAGACCATCTCCTACATGCCATTTCAGAGCTACCTTCGGACCAAATTCCTTTCCAAAGAAAAGATGATGAAGATTGCAATGTTATATTTGAACCTGTTATTTTCGTGGTGACCTAACTCCTCCTTACTAAACCCGTCTTGTGAGGAGGGTTTAGTGAGGAAGAGTTAGACTACCACAAAAATCAATATTGTATCAGATCATTTTGGTTTTATGACCACCACCACTCTACTTGATTGTAGATCCACTTGAGCTTACAACCATGTCAAAAAATTACCATAAACCTGAAGAAGCCATGACGACCGTTCCAAACAGTAGCCACTCTAAGGATATCGATGTACTGTCGCCATTCTACCTGTCATCCTCAATTAACCTAAGGCAAATCTTTGTTAGCGAACTCCTGAGTGAAGCAAACTATGGAGGTTGGGCCAAGGACATGAGAACGACTCTACGTACGAAGAACAAATTTGGGTTTGTTGATGGAAGTAACCCCATTCTTACTCTGACTTCACCTGATCGCATCCACTGGTTTCGTTTTGATGCTATGGTACAAAGCTAGTTGCAGAATGCCATGGATAAAGACATTAAGAGCAGCATTCGTTAAGCTGAAACTGCTAGGGAGATTTGGGTGTCTTGCTGAACGACTCGGAAAAGGAATTAAAAAAATGGCATATGAGCTGAGATGCTCTATATCACACTTCTGACAAAACCATGTTCCCATAGCTATCTACTATTCAAAACTGAAGGCGTTGTGGAATGAAGCTGGTTGCATCTCTCCTATGCCACCTTGTTGCGATAGGCAAAACCCTGAAGCCAAGAAGCAGTTGGCAGCGGTTCATGAGAATGATCATTTATACGACTTCCTGATGGGCTTGGATGAAGCATTTGGAACTATTAGAACTCAAGTCTTGAGCACTCGACCCATGCCTTGTCTCAAAACTACCTACCACCTTGTGTCAAAGAATGAACAATAGAGATCCATCTCTACTCACAAAACCACTATTGAGACTACAGCATTACAAGCTCAAGAAAAAGCAAAAAGAAAGAAACTGGATTATCAACATCCTGTAAAGAAAGAAAGGCCAAAATGTACTCACCATGGCAAGTGGGTCACCTACAGAAGCAATGTTATGAGTTGGTTAGCTACCCTGCAGACTAGCGAAGATGAGGCAAAAGGGACGAGGGAAGCAGTTCAAGTGATCCAAGAGCCACACCAAGGGCGGCTTAGGTTGAATCGGCAATAAGCCCTGTGCTTAGCTTGACAAATATTCATGCACAGCTCCTAAAATTCCTAAGACGTGAATCAGATGACGGCAAACCAAATGATCATCCTCCCACCATAAATATGGCTAGTAATATAACCCATGGAAAACCACAGATCATTAACACTAGAGTGTCAGAACACATTACTTGTGATTATAAACTCTTTGATGAGAAGCAGACCATTGAGAAATCTCCAGTAAAAATTCCTAATGGTGAATGGATTCTTGTCAGGGGTGTTGGAAAGACTTATCTCTCAAATGGAATGATCATTGATCATGTCACAATGTGACGGCTGGTGAAATAGCCATCATTTTATGACTTTGAGAAGCGTAAGGGAAAATGCAGAGAAAATTTGGAGTCGCCACCAATTAATTAGAAGCATAATTGGGATCCTAAAAAAGAAAGAAAAACTGGCTCTCGAAACCAGAGGAAGGGTTCAGGAGTCTAATTACGTGTGGGGAAGGTGTTAGGCACCCCACGACGTCCATCCCTA
>JASKGM010079609.1:0-48827 GCA_034509205.1 Ceratonia siliqua | reverse complement strand
AAGTCTCAATTTTGTCGGGCATTCAGTGGAGGTATATTCTTCCTAATGTTCCATTCCTAATTCATTTTTCAGGCTTTTAGTGGAATTTTATATTCCTCTAATGTCCTAACATTATCCAGTCTGAGATTATACATCTCACCTAATCGACTTATCCAAATATTCTGAACTACATTGACCTTGATCTCTTTCAACAGGAACTTACTTAGTAAGGTAGGTCTAGTTATTTATTTTTCCATCTTTCTCCATTATTTTTTTATTTTTTATTAATAAAAATGGGTAATTTAAATAAATTAAAAATTTTTAAAGCATGAACAATTTAGGGTAACCATCCTTAGTTATGGACGTTGTGGGTTGCCTAACACCTTCCCCACACGTAATTAGACTCCCGAACCCTTCATCTGGTTCCAAGGGCCAGTTTTCCTTTCTTTTTTTTTAGGACCCCAATTATCCTTCTAATTAACTGGTGCCGACTCCCTTTTTCTCTACGTTTTCCCTTACGCGACCAAAGTCATAAAAATGATAACTTTTCATTGGCGGTCACGTTGTGACAGTTTAGCGACTCCGCTGGGGACTAGTTAGAGAGTTAAGCCTATTATGAATTGTTTGTGCTTTGTATGATTTTTAATATATTGTTACCCCATCTATTTCTTTATTTTTAATTATTTATTGCTGCTTACAAATATCTGTTTTGGATACTGTACCTGTTATTTTATTACAACTCTAAATGTCTGTATTTGATTACTTTTCGTATGGCATGAATTGTTGGAACCATAGGGTAGATGACAATATTTGTAATATCTGTTCACACCCTAGGATAGATGACAAATGACTGCTTTATTATGTTTCCTTTTGGGGTTTCCTTTGGGTAAATATTAGGACCAAGGCTTGCATGCTCATCACACACCCTATACTATTCACGTTCTTTGTACACACTTATTGGGCCCTATTCCCGGGTCTGTGTGAACCCTAGGAGAGAAATGAAGATGGCGTAGTGATGCCTAGTGGGATTTCCCCAGGTACTCATGAAAGCCTTTGCTCAAATTGTTAACTCACTTGCTTGTCTGGTTCATGTGGAGGCTCTGTCCACCCATGCAATTAGACTAGGGAGTCGAGATCCTTACTATTCTAGTAGGGGCAATCTGTTATAAAGCCACTCTTTTGAGGAACATAGAACTACCCAAAATATTACACTATTATGACCTTAGAAACAACCTCATAGGAAGAATCAAACCTAATTAGGACACTAAAGAGCGTGCTCTCTTATCCTTAAATTTGATCTTGCATTTGGCATCAGCATGCATAAAATTGATTTTTACACTGCCTCATATTTCTTTACCATTATAGGTTTGGCGTCAAAATTTTTGAACAAAAAACAAAGGTTGCCATTAATATAAGTCAAACTAAGAAAAGAACAAGCGTATCATTACAAATGGCAGCTTTGGAGAACATAAGGGTCGTTGAGAGGTCGTTACCCAAGATGTTCCAAGAATCAATAGAGAATAGACATGGGAAAATCTTGAATTTGATCAACATACCGGTTTAGTCTTCAGCCCTTGTTGCTCTGCAAAAATTCTAGGACCCATCACTTAGGAGTTTTGCATTACCTCAAGCCCATCTCACTCCGACTATAGAAGAGTATAGCATAATGATCAATCTACCTGTATCATAATCCACTAAAGTCCTCTTTTACTCGGGTTGTAGCATATCAGATAAGTCCATAGCAAGCCTCTTGAACAAAGATACTGTCAAGGTTCATTCAAAAATGGCAAAAAGGGGACAGGCAGAG
Organism: Ceratonia siliqua; assembly: GCA_034509205.1. Classification (NCBI taxonomy): domain Eukaryota; kingdom Viridiplantae; phylum Streptophyta; class Magnoliopsida; order Fabales; family Fabaceae; genus Ceratonia; species Ceratonia siliqua. The sequence goes on along the minus strand of JASKGM010079609.1, from coordinate 47,041 downwards.
GGGTTTCCTCAAGCATACCTTGAGAAGTATCTAGAAGAACTGGTCAAAGAAAAACAGTGGGGCTTGGTGCCGGAAATACTATCAATAATGATATACGAATTAGTGTTATTCACTTCAACAGTCAGTTTTATGGGTAGAAGTGCTATTAGTGTTTATTATGCTGTGAAACATTATGGAATTAGTCCTGTACCGGCTATCCTGGCAGAGTCATTCCTCACCCTCAACTTTTCTAAAGAACATCAAGGAGGGAAGCTCAAATTCTGTCTTCCCATGTTATATATGTGGTTGGTTTCTCTTCTACTAGGGAAACTACCAAATTCAAGAATACCAAATTTGTGACCATTTGATTTCTTCACCACCTTGAGGATAAAAGACTGGAATGTGATGGAATGGGAACAGTTGTTGCGCAACACCAAAAATGAGGAAATTCTGTGGAAACTACCATGGTGGAACAAAGAAGAAATAATAAACAACTGTGGTAATTTTCCTTTTGTGCTTTTAATGGGCGTCACAGGGTGCATTTCTTACTCCTCGACAGTGGCACTCAGACAACTAGCTTTCCTACAGAAGGTGCCGACCAGGATGAAAACTAAGGGTTTTTCCTTTTATTATGATCAAGGGGAAAACGAAAACCTAATTATGAAAATTAGGCACGCCTGGGACGACAAGAGAATTATGGGCAAGTCAGAGTTAGGGAAAATGACCATAGGGGCTACCAAAGAGTACTATGAATGGGTAGACCAAAAGCAAGAAAACCTTCCACTTGCACAACAGCTGCCAGTTACTTCCAAGCAAAAACAAAAGCTCGAGGTTAAAGTAGAAACCTTGGAAGAAAGTATGGCAGTGATTAAAGAAGAAAATTCAAGCTTAACCTGAGCAAATGAAATTTTAAGTCAGCGGGTAAGAGAGCAAGAAAAAGGAATCCGGGTAAACAAATGAAAACTTTGGCAGTATCAAGAACTCTGGATACAAGATCGGGAGCAAGTTAGGAGGAATGCTCAACACATGGAGAGTAACGAGGTTCAGGCCAAGAAAGAGTTAAAGTAGGTCAACGATCTTTTAGCACGAGAGCAATCTACCAACACCCTTCTGCGAGAAATTTTAGCAGGTGCAAGAGCAGAGATAGCCTGCCTGAATAACATGAATCAAATTGTTTTAAATATGATTGAGCCAGTGTTAGCAGATCTCATGGCATACCTGAATCAGAACGAATATTTGGAAGTAGAATGGAGTAATTATTATCATATGCTTTATGACATAGCCACTCGGCTCTTGGACACTTGCGAATAAACGCGAAGAGAGGTGCAAGACAAACTACCAGAATTTATTGAAAGGTTTCATCGGGCAGAAGCAACAGTAGTACCAGGATCATCTCCTTATTTAGTAGCTTTCCTAGGCTTATGTAAAGAGCTTATATATCGTTTGCATAAATATATTTGTACCACGAATATTGTATTTCTTGGGATCAATGAATAAAATCCAAATCTTTTGTTTGCAACTGTGTACTTAATCAAGTGTATGAATTGCTCACCATGTTCTTCTATAAAATTTCATGCTCTCACGATTCCTCAAGCAGTGTAAACGAAGAAGCAACAAGGTGACACCTACGTGATAAATTAAAATTTCCCTAGGTGTTCACTAACTATGTTTACTTTTGTAAAGTATTGTACTTTCAAAAAGAACATAGGACCTGAATTTCTTTTAAAACGATATACACGTGACATGGATCCCTGTATATCGTATGCCATGTTTTTCGTTGTAGGGTATTGTACTCTCAATAGGAGCATGATCAAGGATGAATTTTTAATGCCAATCTTTGCCATAAAAATTTGAACACAAACAAGGCCAAGCCTTAATGGTTATAAACTTTTTTTAATTAGATATTAACAATGCATATCATTTTGACTCTATAGGAAGATAACTATCATTTCATCATTGCATCTCTGAGAAAAGGTCCAGCCAAGCGCACCCAATCTGTCCACCAAATTTGCACTAGGTTAGGTGCCATATCGATCGAGATAACCAACGCTGAAAATGTCTAAAGGCTAGAGGACCGTATTGACCTGTTGCAAGATCAAATGACCAAATTCATGGAATTTATCACATAAAATATGAGGAGTAAGGAAACTCCCCCACCATAACAAGAAACTTTCCATGATGGTCAAGCGTCAGGGATACCGAGAATAACTAACAATATCCCACAACCATCACCAGTAGCCACATTCCCCCCAGGCACGGGGAATGCAGCTTTGCATAGTACTTTTGGGTTTGATCAATTGCCCATGGCTCCCCTTACAAAAGATGGAGAAACGGAGAGGGAGAGAAAATTTTTTGAGCAAGTTCACAGTCTCGAAGAGAAACTGCATGCTATGCAGGGAATAGGGGCATTCGGGGCTGTCAGTGCCAAGGAATTACGATTGACCCCTAATGTCACTATTCTTAAAGATTTTAAAGTGCTCGAGTTTAAGAAGTACGATGGGAATACTAATCCCTTGTATCATTTAAGATTAATACTACACTGAGATGGCAGTCACCGGGGATGAAGAAAGGCTGTTATTAAATTTCTTTTACAAGAGTTTAACTGGTGCTGCTTTACAGTGGTACATGATGCTAAATCATTCTAGGGTCAACAATTGGGAGGACCTAGCTGACGCGTTCCTCAAGCAATATAGGTTTAACCTTGATACGGCCCCAACTAGGGAGCAACTCCAGGTTATGCAAAAGCAGGAAAATGAGACCTTCAAGGAGTATTCACAGAGATGGAGGAAATTGGTATCCGAGGTCTAACCTCCAATGGCGAATTCTGAAACCTGTTCTTATTTTTTGGGAACTCTGGGATCTCCATATATGGGGCTCATGATGGGTAGTAACTTTAATGATTTCTCGAATCTTATTAAGGCAGGCGAGAGAATAGAAGTGTTGATACAAAATGGAAAAATCCAAGTAGGAAATAACAAGCCTAATAGATCAAATCAGAAGAGGAACTTCTCGCAAAATAAGAAAGAACCTGAAGTCGGTTATGTACAGGACAACCACCAGGACTACCAAAATGACTCTCGTCCCTATTACCAAAATAAGGGGCAAGGGTACCAATCTAATTATAACCAAAGACAACGTCCGGGCAAGGACAAAATAATTTCCAGCAAAAAAAGCAGAATAAGAATTCAGAACCGTTCCCGAACTTTCAAATGCCCAACACGGATCTATACAAGAAGCTATTTGATGGGCGATTCATCAGCCCAGTACCCACTGAACCAATTCAACCCCCTTACCCAGCATGGTACAAACCAAACAAACAATGTATATACCACTATGGTGTGGCTGGGCACTCAATAGAAAACTGTCAGACCTTTCAAAGATAGGTCATGAAGTTAATTAAAATCGGGGCCTTGAAGATGAACTATATAAACCCCAACATCAACACCAACCCTCTTCCCAATCATCAGGATAATAATCAAGTTGGTGTTATTCTAGAAGGATAAAATTCCATAAGAAAGCCTCGGAGATAAAGATGACTAAGCTTCGAATCTTTGAGAATCTAAGTTCATCAGGGTTTAACATGGGGAAACATGGAGATATAGGCTCAAATGAGGAACATCTTAACCAAAATACTTATTGTGTCTACCATCAAATAGTATAGGGACACGATATAAAACAGCACGCCTTACAAAGATGGATTACCTTGGGAGTTATACAATTCGCAAGGAAGGAACAAACGCTAGAAATCACAGTGATCAGTAGAGAAGGGTTCTTTCTTAAACCTATGACCCTCACAACCCGACAAACATTACCCACATATATAATACCAACGCCAGTCATGATAATCAGTACATTGGCCCCATTCCCTTACACCAGTGATAAAGTGGTCCCTTAGGTATATAACCCAACAGTGACCAATCAAAACCCTATGACAGTTACATATCTACCTCCGGGTCAAGAGAACACTAACGCAAGCAACTTGGTTGTGGGAAGCGGAAGAGTATATGCCTCAGAAACTTCAAAAAAAAAAAAAAAAGGAAAAGAGGTGGCAGTGGAAGTCACACCAGAGCCAAATTCTAATCAAGATGATGAATTTCTAAAAATAATGAGACAGAGTGAATATGACAATGTGGAGTAGCTTAGGAAGACACAAGCCAAGATGTCCTTCTTGTAACTAATTCTTGGTTCAGAGATACATAGGAAAGCGCTACAAAAAATATTGAATCAAGTATACATCAGGCCCACTGTCACTCCAAAGAAGTTTGAAGAACCGGTGAATTACGTGAAGGTGTCCAACATGATCACGTTTTTGGAAGAGGACTTAAGTGCATCAGGGAGGAGTCATAATAGAGCCATCCACATCACTACAAAATGCGAAGGATGTATTGTCTCAAATATGTTAATAGATAATGGCTCTTCGCTAAAGGTGCTGCCATACTCCACATTGTTGCAACTACCGGTTGATGTTGAAAGCATACAAGTCAATGAGCTCGTAGTGCAGGCTTTCGATGGCACCAAAAGAGAGGTTAAAGGACACATTACACTGAATTTGGAGATTGGACCTAGTACCTTTTAAACGGTATGTCAGGTAATAGATATCGAGCCTTCGTATACGCTGCTGTTGGAAAGACCTTGGATTCATGCAGCAGTGGCTGTCCCGTCATCCTGGCACCAAAGGCTTAAGTTCATTGATGGGAGAAGGATTGTAACCATTCGGAGTGAGGAAGAGATGCTGATTTCCAAACCATCATCAGTACCTTACGTAGAATCCATTGACCAGGATTTGGAGAATTCCTTCCAAGCTTTGGAAATTTCAAAGAAAGTGACCATGAATGAGTAGCCCGTTGAACCTAGGAATGTAGTGGGAAAAATTATGGCCAAAAATGGATATCAGCCAGGAAAAGGCTTAGGCCGAAGCCTGCAAGGCATACCTGCACCCATTGAGGTTGTCGAGAACATTAGTCGCCAAGGCTTAGGATATGAATTCAAGCCAAAAAAGAAGAACAGTAGGGACATCCCCCATGTACTCAGTACTTTCACATAAGCGCATCATGTCATATAGCCAGATAGGGAGGTGAATACCCTAGGCGATAGAGAAGGTAACGAAAGTCAAATCAAGCTAGACCATGAGGGCCAGCCACTTAACAATTCAGATACGAGGCTGATCCCAGACATATGCACTTTAGAGTAATATTTAGTTTTGAAAAGAGAGTGTTTTTCAGTTCACTTGACTTATGTCTAACATCATGTTGAATGTTACCTAAATGTTGGACTTAAATTATCCAAAGAAATAAAATATCCAGTTCATTTCATCACATTTTTTGCTCCATGTTTATTTTCTTTCTTGTCAGCATTTTGATTTATTTTCATTATCATGATCCAGGGAATTTGTTTCTTCCCAAAATCCTCGTCTTTACGAAATTATTCAACGTCCATTAATCGATTCTCTTGTTGAAATTGATATGTATGATTGGGATGAAGAGGATAACGAAATAGTGAAAAGATTTTTCAAGATAATTGAATCATCCGAAAGAGGAATGGGTCCTCACAACGAGGAAATCATAATAATAAATTTGGGAACTGAAGAAGACAAGAAATAACTTAAGCTTATGAATAACCCAGAAAATGAACAAATGGTTACACTTTTCAAAGAATTCATAAATGTCTTTGCATGGTCTTACCAAGACATGCCAGGTATTAGCCCCCAAATAGCAACACACAAAATTCCTTTAAACCCTAACTACACACTTACAAGGCAAAGGTTAAGGAGAATGAGACCGGAGATGTCCTTAAAAATTAAGGAAGAAGTAGTAAAATAGATAGAAGTCGATTTTATTGAAGTTACTCAATACCTGGAGTGGGTGACGAATATAGTACCTATCCCTAAGAAGGATGGGAAAGTGAGGATGTGTGTTGACTATAGAAAGTTGAATGAAGCAATCCCTAAGGACGACTTTCCTTTACCTCATATTGACGTATTGGTAGATAACATGACTGTTAACCTTAGATACTCGTTCATGGTCGGATATTCAGGGTATAATCAGATTCGCATGGACGAGGCAGACAAAGAAAAGATAAATTTTGTCACTCAATGGGGAACGTACTGCCATAGAGTAATGCCATTTGGGCTAAAAAAACGCTGGAGCTACTTATCAAAGGGCCATGGTGGCTTTATTCCATGATCTGATACACAAAGAAATAGAAGTGTACGTAAACGACATAGTAGCTAAATCCAAAGTTAAAGAAAGTCACGTGGCAATACTAAGAAAGTTGTTTGAATGGTTGAGAAAATACAAGCTTCTTTTAAACCCCAATAAATGCACATTTAGGGCTTCATCACAGAAATTGCTAGTTTTCATCGTGAGCTAACAGGGAATCCAGATTGATCCTGATAAAATCAAGGCTATTCAAGATATGCCTTCACCACAAACCGAGAAAGATGTTAGGAGCTTTCTCGATAGACTTAATTATATATCCAGGTTCATTGCCAATTTGACCCGTACTTGTGAACCAATTTTCAAATTATTGAGAAAGCACAACCCCGGAGAGTGGAACGAGGAATGCCAAGAAGCTTTCAACAAAGTGAAAGCATACCTACAAAATCCACCAATTTTAATGCCACCTATTCTTGGTAGACCCTTATTGTTGTGTCTCTTTATTTTCCCAACATCAATGAGAGCAATGCTTGCTCAACAAGAGAAAAATAGCAGAAAGGAAAGGGTAATTTATTACTTGAGTAAGAAGTTTAACGAATGCGAAAGTCGATATATTTCAATCGAAAGGACATGTTGTGCTCTCGTTTAGACTGCTAAGAGGCTTCATCAGTATATGGCCTACTTTACCGTCTTGTTGGTTTCCAGAATTAACCTGTTGAAATATGTATTTGAGAGACCTCACTTATCGGGAAAAGCCAACAAATGGCAAGCTATACTGTCAAGGTATGATATCAAGTACATTACGGCCAAGGCGATAAAAGGAAGTGTCATCGCAGATCATTTGGCAGATAACCCAGTAAGTGAGCACCATTTGGTGGATTCTAAATTCCCAGACGAGGATATTCTAATTGTTGAAGAGTCCGCCAAAGAGGGAAATTGGAAAATGTACTTTGATGAAGCAACAAATATACATGGAAATGGCCTTAGTGCTGTTATCATTTCTTTAGAAGGAAGGCAATTCCTAGTCACCATAAAGTTGGATTTTGATTGTACAAACAATATTGCTGAATACGAAGCTTGTGTTAATGGACTACAAGAAGCTCTAGCTATGAACATAAAGAAGCTAGAGGTATTCAGTGATTCTGCTCTCATTATTTACTGAGTTAAGGGAGAATGGCAAACACGGGATGCAAACTTGGTACTGTATCAGAAATATTTATCAGAATTAATCAAAGAATTCAAAGAAATCTTCTTTACACATATGACCAGAGATAAGAATCAATTTGCCAATGCGCTGGCAACATTGGCCGCTATGATCAAGTTGGACCAAGGAAGTAAAATTCTACTTATTAATATCAGGTCCAGCAATAATCCAGCATATTGCCTCAATATCGAACAAGGTGGGGAACAACCATGGTACGCAGATATTAAATGTTATGTCCAGACTCAGCAATATCCCGAGGGTATAAGTGAGAATGATAAGAAAACTATTAGGCGATTGGCAGCCAATTTCCTTTTGAGTGGAGAAATCCTATATAAAAGGGGATACAACATAATGTTGCTTCGTTACGTGGATGATAGAGAAGCACAAACAATCATGGCAAAAATACATGAAGGTACCTGTGCGACTCATGCTAATAGACATACGATGACTCGTCAGATTTTAAGGTGTGGTTACTATTGGACCACTATGGCGAAAGATTGCATCAATTTCTGTCGAAAGTGCCACAAGTGTCAAGTTTACGTGAATTAGATTAACGCTACACCATTCCCGCTAAATAACTTGATGGCCCCATGGCCATTCTCTATGTGGGGTTTAGATGTGATCGGACCCATCAATCCTAAGGCATCTAACGGACATCGCTTCATTTTAGTGGCTATTGATTATTTCACTAAATGGGTTGAGGTGGCATCGTATGTCATGATCACTCAAAAGTGTTCCTGAAATTCATATATCGGTATGGAGTGACAAAAAGAATAATCACTGACAATGCACCTAATCTGAATGGCTCTAAAGTTAAAAAGATGTGTGAACAATTCAAAATCAAACACCACAATTCAGTACTGTACAAACTGCAAATGAACGGGGCAATAGAAGCAGCCAATAAAATCCTCAAGAAAATATTAGGGAAGATAGTGGTCAATTACAAGGATTGGCATGAAAAATTGCCATACCACTCTACGCGTACCGTACTTGCATGAGATCGTCAACTAGGGCAACACCATATTCATTAGTATATGGGATGGAAGGATGGAAGCAATGACTCCTATTGAAGTAGAAATCCCTTCTTTAAGGGTACTTATGGAAGCACAGCTTGAAGAACGATTTTCTGCCATATGTCACTGACATTTATACCAAAAAAGGATGGCTCGAGATTTCAATAAAAAAGTACGGCCACGAAAATTCCAAACCAGGGATTTAGTGCTTCAGAAAATACTCCCTAATCAAGAAGATGCCAAGGGAAAGTGGGTTCCTGCATATGAGGGACCGTATATCGTCAAGCAAGCTTTTTCAGGTGAAGCCTTGATTCTCACTGACATGGACGAGCAGGAATTGGCTAAGCCAATAATTCTGATGCAGTTAAACGCTATTATGCCTGAAAGAATTAAAAAAAAAAATGCCGCTAGGTTAAAAACCTGAGAAGGTGGCCTAGGTAAAAGTTAGGCACAAAAAAAAAAGAATTAAAAAAAAGAAAAAGAGAAAAGAAAAACACCCCTAAGTCGAAAACTCAAAAAGGTGGCTTAAGTGATAGAAATGATGCTTGAATCAATGAGAACCCACAAGTCAAAACTAGGGCAATTAGGCATTCATTGAAACCGGGGCAATTTTGAAGAGTGTTTGTTGGCATCGGCACCACTTCCTTCAAAGAAATCACAAAATACGTCTTGGTTTCAATTTGAGAATCGATAGTTTATGGACATTGAGGAATCTAGTTGAGATAAAATTCCCTTGTCTTTGCTTTCCCGTTTATGTAAAAGCTCTAGAAGATTCAATACTTACAATTACATTCAGTTTAAATATTTCTTTTCTATTGTTTGGACGTTCGGTCATCAATGACAGAAGAATTTTTATTCAAGACCTTTTTGGCTGACAAGCTTTATGCAAATAAAAGAAGTTATGTTCATTTAATTGACTTTTATCTTAATTATCTTTTTCTTTGGATAATATTTGAATTTAAACCCTTAAGCTACATATTACTCTAGAGTATTTAAATGTGATTTGTTACGCCCCACAAAAATAGCGGGGACCCTTTGGATTAGTTTGGTTTGACCCCAAGACCTTATCCAAATGAACAAATTATAAGTATGAAATAATAATGCCCAGGCACCGAGAATAAATATTCTGACTGGCTTGACAGAATTCCATAGAAATATAAAGAGAGGACAAAAAAGGAACGCGCTTAACAGGCCTTTCTCGGGATTACAGTGCATGTTTTGAAAATTTTATTTCAAGGAGATGACTCCATCCCATACTATCTTTATTGCATTAGCATCATATTTTGTTAGGCATCTTTTGACTTAAGTATAGCACAGACAACTCACGTTTGCACCTTACCATTATTTTTGGATGATACTTAGTTTCTTTATTAGCAGGTCTAGGACTATAAATTCCTTCCAATTTATTGTGTACATTGATCCTTCTGTACCAATTCTTCTAATTTATTGTGTACATTGATCCTTCTGTACCAATCCTTTCAATTTATTGTGTACATTGATCCTTCTGTACAAACTCTTCTAATTTATTGTGAACATTGATTCTTTTATACCAATTCCTTTCAATTTATTGTGTACATTGATCCTTCTGTACCAATTCCTTTCAATTTATTGTGTACATCGATTCTTCTGTACTAATTTCTTCCAATTTATTGTGTACATCGATTCTTCTCTACCAATTCCTTTCAATTTACTGTGTATGTTGATCCCTCTATACTAGTTCCTTTCAATTTACTGTGTACGTTGATCTTTCTGTACTGATTCCTTCCAATTTATTGTGTACATCGATTCTTCTGTAACAATTCCTTTCAATTCACTGTGTACATCAATCCTTCTGTACCGGTTTGATTCATTTTATTGCGTACGTTAATTCATTCGTGCCAATTTACGGTTTGTCTAGTAAAATAAATAAATTTCGTGTTAAATTCCCATTTAGCCATCTTCAGTCCCTTAGGACTTCAAGCGAGGAATTCTTTGCCAGTCAGCGAGTTACTGAACAAAATTTGTGTTTGGTTTTTACTTGCTCATTATGAAAAAAATTGAAAGATCATTCATCTTTCCCTCAAGGAACAAGTAAAGAGGGGCAACTGTGAACACCTAATTTTGTCCAGGGGTTTGTTAAAATTAATAAATTTCTCTCAAAAGAAAAATAAAATTCAAAAGCAAAATTCAAAAAAAAATAATTAAATAATAAAAATGAAAAGAAAAAGAAATAAAAATAAGGACAAATGGAAAAATTACAAAAAGAAAGCAAAATGATATATGGTAACAATTAAAAAATATATATACATAAATAAATAAAATGAGATAAAAGGAAAAAAAAAGAAAGAAGAAAAACCCAAAAAAAAAACCATTGGCAGCCCAGTTAAAAGAAAAAGGGACACAACCAAAAACGCTCTTAGCCAAACCCACTCAGCTGGATCCAGTCCACTGGATAGCCCAACAACCCAACACCTGGTCCACACTCTCAACCCATTAGCTCCCTGGTCCACCTTGCATAATCCCTAAATCCCCAAATCATTTCTTCCCCGCAATAACTCTATACTCCTCTGACCCTCTGAATTCTCACATTTCCTTTCTCAGCTCTCCCACACCGCAACACTCTTCATTCTTTCTCCGAATTTCCTTTCTTGTTTTGACTGAAAACCTCCGCGAATCTCTCCTATCCTCTTCCCTAAATTGCTAGCAAATTATTTCCTTCACCATCAAAGAGGAAACCAAATCTACTTGCTTTGCTTGCTCTGTCTGACATCGTAAAAAGAGGGATTTGGTGCAAGGAATTGGTTTAGTTTCCATAAAAAAGGACACCAATGAGAGCAAAAAGGGGAATCTGAGAGCTGATTTTGGTTTGAATCGTGCCTTGACAGAAGGGCTTGATTCAGGGAGTTGATTCTGATTTACGACTATAAAAAGGAAAAACCCATTTGAAACAACCCAACCAAGACAACCGAGAGCCGAGGAAAGAGCTTCTGAGGCTGAGAAGAATCAAGAAAAAAAAAAAGAGGAAGCTTCCTCTGGAATTGTTGATAGACTTAGATCTGGCAGCTGAAAGGTGAAGAATTACAAAAGAATAGGCCATACTTTATGGCTCAACTACAATTTTAAAGTCTTTTTTTGATTTACAGTTAGTGTCTTGAAATTCAATTCAGATTCTAATATGCTAATATGTGGAATTATAATTTATTGTGTTCTGTAATTTTAAGACAATATTATGTCAAAATTATTTATGAGCTGCTGGGTTTTTGTTTTATTATTCTACCAATTTGGTTTTAATAAGGACATTCATTATTGAACCAACTCAAACTTCTGGCTGATACTCTGAATTCTTAAACCCATATGTTTTGGAAATAACATCATGTTCGATTCCTCATCCTATTTTGATTTGATTATTTTATTAGTTCATATGTGATGTTTAATTGCATTTTAAATAAAAAGGAGTCTATGTTTGATCCAAAAATGACATGCTATGGTTTTGAAATTTTTCTTTGATTCACGGGTAAATCCCATTTTAATTTAAACTCTTCAAATCATTGTAAGGGATTATCTCTGTTGATTGAAGGTTTGATTGCCAGAATGAAGCCATTTGTTTGTAGTTCATGCAATAAATAGTCTTTTCATTCTTACTGGCTCCATAGTAACACGACGTCCTGGTTTGGTGTGCATGTGTTCTAAAATCGTTCTTGGATGTTAATCATCTGATTTTTTTTCTTTTCTTAGAAACCTTGTTCATAAAGATTCTGGTAGTAATAATTATTGTTCAACATGACTTTTAACACCTCCAGTATACTGAATCTGTTAGTCCTTAAATACACGACCACTTCTATTTGGATTTTATGTTGCGGCCTACACTGATGTTCTTTGCTTCCCCCATTAAATGAAAATTAGGCCAAACTTTAATAGTATTTCATGTTTGCTGAAAGGGGGATAATATGCTCCCTGTCATCTGTTGTTTTCTTTTAGAAATGAGAGGGACAGAGAAAGGTATTGCTATTAGGTTCCCGATATGCCTTTAGGTTAAATGTTCTTGAGTTAAGTTGGGTTGCTAATTCAGTGTGGTTTTGATATAATACTAGTAGTGCATTCTAAACATGGCTGGCCGGTGAATAACCTGATGGTGCTCTTTACCCTAAGCTAGTATTTTGACTAAAACAAGTTTATTTTGCATTTCATTTGAATAATGCCACTACAGCTAAAGGCGTAGTCCCCTTCTGGATGATTAAATCTGTTTCCTTGAGCCTTAGGAGTTCAATGCTTGTTAGGAATATGATTACGTGTGAGTTGGGATTGTCACATGAAAACATACAAGCACTACCATTAAACCCTTTTGGTTTCTGTATTTTGCTACCACTGTGTGTGTTGTTTGAAAATCCTTTGGGGTGTCTTTGAGGGATCATTAAGAAATAGGGCATCCCCTTTGCCATTTAAGAATGCTTTATGGTTAATATGTGGATACATCTTTTTCCCTTCTTTATTTGTTCTCTTCGTTTCCTTTTGTTTGAATGTAGTAATGTGCAAATACTAGATTGATACAGCCTAGGAATATAGTTGGAAGTCTTTAGATCCTTATTGTATATTGGATTCCAGCTCTTCCAAGTCAAATTTTTTTGGGGGGTTTCAAATGCCCAAATAAGTTAATGAAGGGTTTCTAATGCCAAATAAAATTAATGTGAGGATTCAAAAAGGTTTAGTTGAATTATTTTTAAAATAGGGTCCAAAGCCCAATACTCCAAAGATCAAATGAGCTTATTTTCTTATTGGGCTTCAAGGGTCTGAATTCGGTGAAAGCCCAATACTTTTTTGTTAACTTTTAGAAAATCCAGATATGATGTTTTTGGAAATCTTATATTGTTCTCAATTCTTTAAACACAATTTTGGTTTCAATAACAATAAAACAATATTTTGGCCTCATTATTTGAGTGAGTTATGTTTTGGCCCCTCTATTTATAAAAATTACATTTTGACCCCTTTTTATATATAAATTAAATTTTGACCTCTTTATCAATTACATTTTGGTCTCACTATTTATATAAACTACGTTTTGGCCCCTACTATTTATTAATTATATTTTGACCCCCAGTTTTCAAAAATTGCATTTCAGCCCTACTATTTCCATAACTTTCGTTCTTGCCTAAATACTTTCATAAATTCTATTCTTGCCCCAATGACCTAACTTTCAAAGGACTTTTAGTAAGAGTTTGTTTACCTTCTCTAAAGTCCTAATCTTCGTGACATCCAGTGGAGTTACTTACTCCCCAATGTCCTAAAATCTCATGGGCTTTCATTGGAAGTTCACCTTTCCTAAGGTCCCACTTATTTCTTTTTCTAGACTTTCAGTATTTTCCCAAGGTCTCAATTTTGTCGAGCATTCAGTGGAGGTATAATCTTCCTAATGTTCCATTCCTAATTCATATTTCAGGCTTTTATTAGAATTTTATATTCCCCTAATGTCCTAACATTATCCAGTCTGAGATCATACATCTCACCTAATCGACTTATCCAAATATTCCGAACTACGTTGACCTTGATCTCTTTCGAGGTACGTAGGCACTTACTTGGTAAGGTAGGTCTAGTTATTTATTTTTTCATCTTTCTCCATTATTTTTTTTATTTTTTATTAATAAAAAGGGGTAATTAAATAAATTAAAATTTTTAAAGCACGAACAATTTAAGGTAACTATCCTTAGTGATGGATGTTGTGGAGTGCCTGACGCCTTCCCCACACGTAATTAGACTCCCAAACCCTTCCTCTGGTTCCAAGGGCTAGTTTTCCTTTTTTTTTTTTTAGGATCCCAATTATCCTTCTAATTAATTGGTGGTGACTCCCATTTTCTCTGAATTTTCCCTTACGCGCCCAAAGCTATAAAAATGATGGCTTTTCACCGGCCATCACGTTGTGACAGGGGGTCTCAACATAAATAACCTAAAGTACAAGGAATAAATTGGAAATTCAACTTTTAATAATTTGCAAAAAGGCCCTCCCCTTCCATTAAAAGCCAAAACCCCTTAGAATTTTCCCATTCTCGCCCCATTTGTTTTGGTGCCGAGGAAGACCAGAGAGAAGCCTTCTCTGCCTTTCATCCTTATTTCGACGTGAAGCTCCTCCACTACTGCCATCGTTCCTGCCACCCAGCCACCGCCGTCATCACCTAGTGAGCTGCCATCGTTGTGGGCGTGCGTGAAAGGCGTCCTAGGGGTCTTTTGGTAGCTAAGTTACTGGTAGTTCTAGGCCATTCTTTCTGTAAGTGAGTTTTATCCATCCTTCTTTTGAAAACAACCAAATTGAAGAGGCATGGCAATTTCAAAACTTGATTTTCTGATCAAAACGAATTTTAGATTTCCTTCAAGTGACCTTCCCCCTGTAGCATTGTATGGCCGTGCGCATGTGGGAACCAAACTTCAACAACTTCGTCTTATAGTTATTGGACATTTATAATTGATTTAGGGAATGCACACCAACTGTTTGATGAAATGCTAGAAAGAACATTTAGTTTCAAATTCATTCTTGTTAAGTCAGTAAAGTATCTTTTTGACTCTGCACTATTGATAACCTCTGATTTTGTAAATACTGGTCGAGATCAAACAAAAATACTTCACAAGATCTTGTAATGTTTCATTGGGTGGGTGAATTATAAAATAAATTCTAATATGAATGGAGTTACCAATTTCAACACATTCATAAAAGTGGCATTATTTTTTGAAACTTCCTTCAACAACCTTTGTTCTTAGATGCTTAATACCGATTCCTTATTTAAGTCAACTCAGTAACTGAATAGATGGTGTTCCTGGAGTCTTTCCCCTTCCTAAATCTTATTCTATAAAGTGAGGATAATTAGAAAAGAAATTCAAATAATCAAATTTTAGTCTTGACAAGTGTTGAAGTTAGTAAGACCAATACATCATGGTGTACTGGCTATATAGGGGTATTGGAACCAACCC
Organism: Ceratonia siliqua; assembly: GCA_034509205.1. Lineage (NCBI taxonomy): Eukaryota > Viridiplantae > Streptophyta > Magnoliopsida > Fabales > Fabaceae > Ceratonia > Ceratonia siliqua. The sequence goes on along the minus strand of JASKGM010079609.1, from coordinate 31,757 downwards.
CTTCAAGCCTAGATCAGTAGCAAAAAGAAGGTTGGTTTTGAATTGAGCATCGGATTACAAACCAAACGGTGAGTGGATTATTACTTACCTCTAGATGCCTGAATTGTTAAATTTTATCTTGTGGTTCAATGATTTTATTTGATTTGGAAGTATTTTTGAGAAAAGTGATATATATACATACATATATATATATATATATGCATGTATATATGTGAAATTTATTATTATGTTCCATAGTATGAATTGTTCCATATAATGATTATAGGAAAGCATGAGTGGTATGAGATTTATGAAAGTGATTTAGAACTGTATTCTGGGATCCGTATTAGAGTGGTAGTAGAACCACTAGGTGTACCTAGGTCACAACCTTTATCAGTTAAGGGCAATTCGTGATAGAAGGGTACTTAATGTCAGTGAGTGCAGTTCCTAGCAGAAGACTGAGTTTTATTATGAATGGTTTTCTCTGGATGAGAATGCTTTGGAAGGAAATAGGAAATTTAGTATTTCCTTTTGGTGAGTGCAGTTCCTGAAGGTGAGGACCGGGTTACCCTCTAGTTGAGTTTTATTTTCTGAAGTGAGAATACTGTTTTCTTAGTTTGGGTTCTCCCCTTAAATTGTTATGGATCCTAAGAGTTTATGATTTTCTATTGGAAGTATTTTCTGGACACAACCACTCTCTGAACTTCATATTGTTAAATATTATTGTAATTTGATTGTGAAATATAAATTATTTTACTTCCTTGATGTAAGGTGTATTATATGAATATTATAATGAAAGTATTTCTTCAAGTACTAAAATGAGCTTTCACATGGTTTAACTGGTAATGCATTTTACACCTGCAAGTTCATGTATCAGTTGGTAAGTCTGATTTTCATTCACTGAGTCGGTGGACTCACCCCCTCAAATTTTAACATTTTCATATCAGGTCACTGGTGATTTTCCTTCAGCTCTATCTTCTCTCTTTGAACCCACTGAATGAATTGGTAGGCAACACTCTGAGTAAAAGTGGAGTACTTTAGTGAATAGTAGACATTGTTGGATAGGTTGCATTCTTTTGTATTTCTGAATAAGGGTCTTGATTTATAAATAATAATTGCATTGTATATATGTAGTTAGTAGATACAGTCCATGTTGGACCTCTTTACTATTTTTTGTTAAGCCACTGAGGCTTCAGATTTATGGTTAGCCTGTCCACCTTATTTTTTACAGATTTGTACCCTAGGATAGTCCATATTTCAGGGAAAACTCTGCCAAAATTTTTATTAAATTATTGACTTCGAACTTTTTTTCTGAAAGTATGCTTAACTTTTATTATTCATTTAGAAATGAGTGTTGATAATATTAGTTGCATTAGTATTTAGGTTGGTAGGTAATTACCTAAAGGTTAATTTCTATGTCGGTCACATGTCCCAAACTGGGGCGCGACAAATTAGAAGTATAATAGATCCCTAACTAACTTATTTCAGCTACGCTTTTTTCCACATATTTAACACAAATTTATAGTTTAAAATCCTTTTTTTATAGGGGTTAGTTTTTGATTTGCTTCAAGACTCATTTTTTGGACTGAAATCATGTTAAAAAACACTTGATAAGACGCTACTAAGAGCTTGATTTTGAGCTTCCATGAAGTCGAGTCAATAATAGGGATGCAAGACTTGATGAGAATATAATATTTGTGCCACAAGGAGTCAAAATTTTTGTTGACCAGCTAGATTGAGACCTAAGTTACACTATGATCCTAATCTAATTAGGAAAGGTTATAGCTCTATCGCTTATTTTTCTAGATCATCAAGAATCACATCAATTACATTTGTGTAGTAAATTTTATTCTCAAATTACCAAACCTTATCAAGGAAATAGTTTCCTTATACAGTCTCAAAGTCCAACTCAATTTTGACATCCATAACATCCAAATTTGGATTTAGCCATCAAATATGAAATTGTGGAAATTTGAGTTATCTTTCCATAACCAGAAAGATCACATTATTTGGACCTCTAAAGAAACCGTTATGCTCTAATTATTGAGACTAGTCTAGACAGCAAAAAAAACATTCCAAAAATATCAATTTGAAAGATTTCTTATTGAACATATGACTATTTCATCTGCGTGAGCTCTTCCCCATGCACGCGTGGTGGCATGTGTGGCTATTACATAGCTTTATTTTTTCCCAAATTCAATATGTTGTTCCTCCTTTTGTGATGGTAAATGTGGTATAAGTTTCCTACTTTTTCACTACTACAAATATTTTTATTAAAAAGGCTATAATTGATATTGTGATTTTGTTGCAATTGTGCCAGTAAAGATACTTAGTGTGTAGTACTTCATTATGGGAGTTTTATTTATGAGCATACAAACTTGTGTGCTAGTTGTTTGGGCATTTAAGATCCAAAATTGAGTTGTACAACTTTGTATAAATATATTCTCACCAAAATGATTTTATTCATATTAAATTTGTAGGATTTAATTTTAGGGATAATTTCTAGTTATTGCATACAATCATCTGCCTAAAGGGGATCATTGTGTGTTTTAATTTATGAATGGCATGGAAGCATTTTCGGATTGAGAAAGAAATTAATTTTAAAAATCTCTCTGCCCAAAGGAGACGATTTTCAGAATTAATTTATTTATGGTTCGCTTCATGCTTTTGGGAATACCTTACATGTTCTACATATGCTGCCCAAAGGGGAGATGTGGTAATGTATTTTGGGATTTTGGTTTATGGTTTATGATGTTAAAAGCATATGTAAATTTGCCCTATAACTGACATATTGTATTTCTTTATGACATTCTCTTTTGGTTTGAATAATAATACTATTATTGTTGAGGAATTATTGGGAAGTAAGTTAATTTTGAAAATTTATCTACCCAAAGGAAATGATTTTTAGAATTAATTTATTTCTGGTTTGAACAATAATATTGCTATTGTTGAGGAATTATTGAGAAGTAAGTTAATTTTAAAAATTTATCTGCCCAAATGGGATGATTTTCAAAATTAATTTGTTTCTAGTTTGAACAATAATATTGTTATAGCTGAGGACTTAAATGGCTCAAATTTCAAAAGAGGAGAGAAAGACATAGAATTAGCTCAAGGAATGACTGACCTAGACCAGGCTTTATTGCTAAATAAAATACATTTTAATGCTTACTCATTAATAATTGTTGGACAAATTGGTTTTGTCATTTTGATTTTAATTTGAAGTCTTAAAATGAGCTAGTATTAATATTGATTGTAAATTGATTGAGCACTTTAGTTTTTTTTACTAGTGAATAAAGTCTTGAGCATTTTCTGCTATTGATTGCAAAGCCTAGACATTGCTTTGAGGTGTGCATGGTATTTTAGCCAATGCAATTGCTTGTTTTTTGTTTATAGGCTTATGTTTTAATATGTTGGCCTAAGAGATTATTTTAAACAATTTATTTATATAGTTGGTTTATGGTTATGACCTTTAAGGTTTTAGGCTACAAGAGTTTGGACACTATGATAATTCTCCTCTTGGGTTGTTTTAACTTTATGGCTTTTAATATTTATAGCCATAGTATAATGGATCAATTTATTTTAGTGACTCACATTTAGGATTTATAAAATCTTATTCAAATGATTTAAAAAGTTAGCCTAAATTTTTAAATTATTTTATGATATTATGGGCTTCTAATGTTAGTGTAGTGTGGCCCAAAAATTTTTAAAATTCATTAAGGCTTTCATGTTGTAGGACATTGAGCCTATTGTTTATTGAATCTTTGGGTTTATGTTTGTGTTAAAGTATTGGCCCAATTTTGTTTTAGTCATTTTGAACTATATTATTGTTGGGCCAATTTTCTTTGAGCTTTGATAAGCTTATATGTTGCATGTTGTGAATGGGCTCATTACATCTTAAAATAATTATAATGTACTCATTTTATAATTGTTGGTTTGAACTAGTTATTTAAGTTCATGAAGGAATTTATTCCTGTATTACTTGCATCTCTATAAGTTGTAAATTTATATAATTTTCTTAATTAAAATATACTATAAATTTTTAAATTTTAATGATAAATATAATCTTATTTGTGGAAGCCTATTATTAGATATCTATTTTGAGTTATTATGGTCTTATTTTAAACAATGGGATAGACTATTTATTGAGTCATGAAAAAGTTTACTTAATTCAAAATTAAGTCTAATTTTATTAAATTAAGACATTATTAGCATAATAAATAAAAATTATTTTATTTTATGCTTATATTTTAATTAATTTTTATGCCCTAATTTATGCATACCATTGATGTCGTGTGATTAGTATGCATTTGATTATTAAAGAGTAGCCACAACATCTTTAATTAGGATGGAATAAAAAAATATTAATTTCTTAATTAGCCCACATGTATCAAGAAATGTTCATAATTTACTAGGTTCCATCACAAAGCTAGTGAGTCAACTTTGTATTAAAATCTTTTGCCCAAAGGTAGATTTTAATGACATGTAGATTCGTAATTACTTTTGATTTGCCTTACATTGGTAAGCTTATCATTATGTTGTGTACTTACAAGAATCTGACTTAGTCATTAGTACTGAAGATGACCCTGAAATGCTTTTACAAGAAATAGATAGCACTAACTCTAAGTTATGGTATGATGCCATGATGGATTATTTTGATACTGTGGCAAATAATTGAGTTTGGGATCTTGTTGATAAGCCTAATGAGGTGAAGGCCATTTGTAATAATTGAGTATTTAAAACCAAGAAAGATTCCAAAGGAATAATTGAGAGTTTTAAAGCTAGATTAGTAGTTAAGGGTTTTGCTCAGGCTCTTCTAAAGATTCCTTTAGAAACATTATGGCCTTAATGGGTCATTTTGATTTATAACTACATCATATGGATGTTAAAACTGCTTTTCTGAATGATAATTTGAATGAGGTAGTTTACATAAAATAGCCTAAGGGTTTTGAGGAGAGTGGGAGTGAGCACTTAGTGTGTAGGTTACAAAAGATCAATCTACAGTTTAAGACAAGCTTTGGTCAGTGGTACCTTAATTTTGATGAAGTTGTGACTTCTCTGGACTTCATTGAGAACAAAGTTGATAATGCATATATCTAAAGGTCAGTGGGAGCAAGGTTATTTTTTAGTTCTCTATATTGATTATATTTTACTTGTCGGGAATGATTTTGCTTTACTGTTTGATACAAATAAATGTTGTCTAGAAACTTTGATATGAAAGATCTTGGTGAAATGTCTTTTATATTGGGGATTCAAATCAATAGAGACATAACTCAAAATCTGATAAGATTTTCACAGAGATCTTAAGTTGATAGAGTTCTAGAAAGATTCAGTATTAAACACTGTAAGCCAGGGGATGCCCTAATTTCCAAGGGTGACAAGTTTCATAACAGTCAGTATCCTCGAAATATGGTTGAGAAAAAAATAAATGAAGAATATTCCTTATGCAAGTGGTGTAAGGAGTTTCTGTATGCATAGATTTGCACTAGGCTTGATTTGGTTTTTCCTACTATCGTTCTTTGGCGAAATTTTTCCAATCCTGAGAGTGACGATTGGGTTGCTCCTAAGAAAGTGATGAGATACCTACAGCAGATGAAAGACTACATGCTTGTATATAGGAAGGTTGATAACCTAGAAGTGGTTGGTTACATGGATTCAGATTTTGCTGGATGTTCTGATGATTTGAAATCGACTTTGGGTTATATTTTTATGTTGGCAGGTGGTGCCTATCATGGAAGAGTGGTAAACAAACAATTCTCTTATAGGAGAGCTAGCTATCAGAGTTAAGCCAAAATACTCCTTAAGGGGAAGGTCGTGCGTTCAAACTCTAGGGTCACCCACTATTGTGACAAATAAATAACAAGTGGTGTGTTAGACTATGTTGTGATGGTTGGGCCTGCTTGCGTAATTGAGGCAGTTTTGGGGTTGTAATTAATACAGTTTGGGAAAAAAATTAACAAGACTTTTAGTGTATCTAAACATATGGAGTTAACGTACTTTATTATTATAGATCATGTGAAGAGTGGGGTTATTGTTGTTGAGCATATTGGTATAGAATTAATGCTAGTTGATCCATTAAATAAGGGACTTAAACCCATAGTGTTTAAGATACATGTCAAAAGTATGGGTTATTTGAGTTCTTTTAATGTACTTGGTTAGTGGGAATTTTTGTTTTGTTTCGTCACTCTAGCATTGTGGACCCTATTATCACTTGGTTGAATATACGTTTATATGCATTAATCTACATTTATTTACACACCTATGTTTTATTATACATATTTGCCTTGACAATTGATTCACTTATCGTTGATTATAAAATATTGTTGGTAGTGTATCTTTTGTGATGATTGTGAGACTATGGTGGAGTTAAGACTCGGTGTCAGTCTTAGCAAATTTTGATTGATTATGTCTCTCTATCGACACCATTTTGGAATTTTGAGATAATAGACTAGCATATATTATTGCTAGGAATGAATTTCTTTGTTTGGCTCATGTGGAGCATGTTGAATGAGAGAAATCGTGGTGGACTGACATTGAATATAGCACGATGAGATCACATGTTGGTGCTATTTTCATGCTGCACTATCACATCACCGACCTTGGTTTATGAGATTTATAATGTTTGTGACCATGGAAGGTTTTGCATTAATTAAGAGTGCAATTACCGCCATGATTTGACATTTTTAAGTCTCATAATATTAGGTCATCTAGAAGATATTGTCCCTAGGATCGATGGTTTTTTAAAATTGTGGCCACATTGTAAAACTTTGTTTTAGCCAAAGAGTCATTTGCAAAATAAAACATTTTATAAATTGTATTATGCAATTAGTGTAGCCCAAGAGGGAGGATGTTAGAAATTTTCTATTGTTGGCTAATACTAACTGGAGATTTTATGACTTCTATAAAACTGATTGATTATGGATTTATTGGGAAATGGTTAAAGTCCATATTGTGATCACTGTTGTTTATGAACTTTGCATGCCTTTGTAGTATTGATGTTTTTGGTGGCTTAGTGTAGGCCCAATCTTATAGGCTCATAATGGGATGACCTATCAGGGTTATTTTATTTTTATAAAAGGCTAAGTCCCCTTTCCATTCCTAACCTAATAGGAAGATTACTGATTTCTAATTTTTGGCTTGTCTCATTGATGGCTACCTTCTTTTATATGTAGATAGAGAGAAAGACATTGCCTGTCCAGATCATCCTGAATCAATGAATATATCAAACACATATACGCTAATTACTGAAAGGTATCAATTTTTCTTACAAACTTATCTACCTCAAGACTCATTATTTTCATGGTGGAAGGGATTATTTTCCATAACTACACCCCACATCATGTTAAAAAATGGCTTCATGGAGCTGACTGGCTTCACTCTCTGGCACCTATGGAAAGCTTGAAACGACGTAATCTTCAGGCACACATTTTGGATCCCAGCTCAAATAATCTCCAAAGCACTGAATCAAATGCACGAGTTTTGGTAAGCTTCCAACCTGATTAGCTCGTCAATTCACCCTTCGTAATTCATTCTTTTGTGTTGCATCATTCAGCTTAATTTTCTGTGCTTTCATGCAGCTGAATGGGTACTTGGGCTTATCATAGCCTTACCTTTCTCATGTAGGAGGTTCCCTCCTTATTTTCATATCAATGAAATTTGCCTACCTTTCGTCAATAAAAAGAAAAAGAAAAAGAGTCCTTGTTGGATTAATAAAAGTGAGTTAGACTTTTCTTTTATATATCCCCAATATTCAAAGAAACTTCAAGAGATTTTGGGGTAGACATTCAAATTTCCTTAAGAGTTTGTTTGGATGGTATACTTTATAAATTTAAAATGCATAATAATTGAATTAGTGTGTGTGTATATATATATATATAAAGAGAAAAGTTATTTCCACTTTCCAATACTTTTTTTCAACCAATGATATATTATAAAATAATAATAAAGGTGATTGATAAATAATAATAAAATAATGAATGTGAGAGAGAATGTGAAATTAGTATGAAAAAATATATGTGAAAATAACATTACTCATGTATGAAATGAACATATAGTAAACCTTGTACACTACAGTGTCTATTTTGCACTAGGAAGTGCATAGATAACAACTTTTCCATAGTAGTTTTTCATTTTTTTTATTTTAAGAAAAGAATCAAATGAATTTAACAAAAAAATTCAAAATTTTTTTAAAAAATTCAAAAGAATTTAGAACACAATTCTTCATTTTTCTCACTTTCTTTTAACTTTTTTCCAAGAATTGTATTCTAGTTTTTTTTTAATTATTTTAAGTTTCTTTTGAATTATTTTAAATTTTTTCTTAAATTCTTTCGATTCTTTTTTTAGAATAAAATTATAAATTATAAAAATGAAAAGCTACTATGGTAGTATATACTAGCGGAGTAGCTTAGAACTTTTCGTTTTCTATCTAGTTATAGTGTATATCTAAAAATTACTCTCATATCTTTTGAGAGATGTTTTAATTACAGGATCATTCTCTCTATAATAAAAATATATATGGATCTCTTTTGATATTAAAATTTAATTCAATTTTAAATTTAAATTTAATTAAATAATTTATATGTCTAAAATATCTCTTGAGAACTTTTAAATTTGCATATTATTGATTATAAAAGATTTGGAAAATTATTCAATATGTTTGAACCTTGAAATTTGCATATTATTGATTATAAAAGATTTGGAAAATTATTCAATATGTTTGAACCTTGAAATTTGCCTATTATTGATTATAAAAAACTTTTAAAATTTATTTAATGTGTTTTTATTTAAGAGGGAATACATGAATGATTTGAGTTTCTCAAACTTTTTTTTTTTCTTTTTCACAAAAGGGTATATTTTAAACATATGAATAACTTAGCTAAGATTACATTCAAAATTGAATTAAGTTGTAGTATATTTTTAACTTTTAAGGGAGGTTCATGTATATTTTCATAATAGAGGGAATGATTGTATAATTAAGACATTTCTAAAGAGAGGGAGAAGTAATTCACTCTTAATTTTAACACAAATGCAAAACAAAACGAAATATGTGAATATGAGGTGATATATTATCACCATATATAGACATACATTTTAATTTATTTTTTAATATTTTATATATATTTCATTTTTTTTGCTTAATTAAAAGGATGTCTCTAAGAATGAATTTTTATTTTATTTTTCAAAAAACAAATTGTAGAATCGTAAGAAATAATGTTTAAATTGTTTATAAATAAAATATTTATTACTTTAAATATGAGTTTATTTAAAATATTAATAGAGGTTGCTTTCATGATAAATGTTTTGTCTTTAATAAAATATTTTTAATACAAAAATTGTAGGCTATTAGATGAGAATTAACATTATGAAGAAAAGTTTTAACTTTCGATAACTTTATTATTAATAAATTTTTTATATATTTTAATTAAAAATATAAATTAAAAGATTATGATAAATACTTAAAGAGAAAATCAAATAATATTATTTCAATAAATGTTTTACATTTTAATGATTTCAATCTCTTTATTTAGCTCAACTAAAAAGATAAGCAAAAGAATGAAAAATTCAAATATAACAAATTCAAATGAAACTAAAGATAATTGAAACATAGTATATAAATAAACTATAATACTTTAATGAATTAAAAAATATCATGAATTGGAAAAAAAACTAAGAGGATAATTGAAGAAAAAATAAAAAGAATTTTTTTTAAGGAACTAAATAAATTAAGAATATATAAGTAAAAGACAAGTAAGACTGTAACTAAAACTTAATCAATTGAAAATAAAAAATAAATAGAGATAACATCGCAAGTAATTATTAAATTGATTAAAATGAATTAAAAGAGATAGTAAAAAAAATAAAACTAAGTAATAAATTAATTATAATAACAATTAAAAATTCAGATAATATGAAGTAAGTAAAAATTAATTAAAAGAAGTAAAATTCTAATAACCATTAGATAAATGTTAGATATAATATAAATTAAATTATGATATATATGACATGACTTCAGAGCGAATACATGACATAATGTGGATGCATAAAACAAATTATGTGGCGTAATTTCACTGCATATATATGATAAGAAAAATATTATAGATAAATATTGGAAGAAAAAGAAAAATGGTTATAGAAAAATATTATGACAATTAAAAATGATAATAGTGAATAAAAAGATAACTAAGTAATCAAAGATAATTAAATATAATAACAATTAAAAGTTTAGATAGTATCAAGTAATCAAAATATATTTAAATAATTGTTATAAAAAATATATTTAAATAATTAAAATAGTATTAATTTTAAAGAGTATATATGGCGTAATTTGAGAGCATCTAACCAACAACGTGAACTAGACCACTAATTAATGAACATTAAGCATGTGAGAGTTTGGACACACCTTTGACTTGCATTTTTTGTAGACTTGATTTATCCAAGAATTTTTCTATGGTGCCTTTTAAGCTACTTCAAGAATAGTCATATTCTTAAAGTAATATTTTATTTTTTTATTTTTTATAATTTATTTAAAGAAAATTTAAAAAATTGAAAAAAATAAAGAAAAAAAGAAAAAAAATCAAAAGAACTTGTTTACTTTTTCTTTGATTTATTTTTGAATAATTGTGCTATGGGATTTAATTTTTTCTTAATTTTTTTAATTTGTTTTTTAAAAAAATTATAAAAAAAACAAAAATAAAATGTTACTCAAAGAGTATGGTTACTTTTGAACTAGCTTAGCAATCACCTTTTTCTATATATGTCTTTTGGGGGTTAGACAATCAAACCAAATTTGCAACTATCATTCTTATATTGTCCTTTTAATGTTTTTATAAGGAATAGTAGATAATTAGTCAATATTATTCCTATACTACTATTTAAAATTTTTGAAAGGATAGTTGGCAGTTAAAATTTAATTTTTAAAAAATTTAATTTTGACAATACACTAATATATAATATGATTTTATAACGATACCTTATGATAGTATCATATTGAAAAATAAAATCTCATATGCAATTTTTTTAAGATATAGTACCTCTAAAGGTCATTAAATTTTTTTTACTTAATTATTTAATATTAATTAATTAATTATATATAAATGATAAATCCAAGTTGGCTCTCGAACCTTGTCTTTACCCCAACTCTCAGAACTGGCTTCCAACTCCTATGTGGAGTTTGTACATCAATTACTAGTAGTAAAAAATTGAAAATAATTCAAAATTTCAAAGTAAAGCATTTGAAATTATCTAAAACAATTTCATAGTTAACCAATTTGGAATTTTTAAATTTTTTATTAATTATCCAAACAAAGCATAAAGTATTTAAAAATACTGTAAAATTGTTTTCCTCTCTTAAATTACTTTATCCAAACTCTAAGTGTCCTGGGTTAGGTAACTATCTTGGGATATAGATAAGACTAGAAGAGATATAAGTGTTTCAAAAATTGGACTCTAAATTATAAAGGATAGAGAGCAAAATTGTTATCTCAACCTAGTAGAATGACTCTTGTCAACTCAGTTTTATCCTCTATTTCGTTGTATCATTTATCTCAAGAAACTGATTAATCTAAGCGTTGTGATTGCATTATTGCCAAACCTTTTATGAAGCAATGTAAAGAATAGGCCTTGAATTTAAGGGAAAGTATGGAAGGATTTTTGAACCTTCCCATCAGTTTACATATTTACGCATCATGCATGATAGTGTGGTGAAATGAAATGCAATGAGTGTAGGATCTAGTTTTTAAGCCTATGTGATACAAATGTAGGCATGGATTTAAAAGAAAAAGAAAACCATAGCATGCAAGAAAATGTAGCGAAATAAATAATCACATATAGCTGATGTGTGATTTTTTCCACATCTTTTATTGGGCTTTAGTGTTTTATTCTAGGTTGTTTTATATGTTCTCAACTATTTTATCTACAAATTTAGGTGTGTTTTGCATTTAATTAATTTGTGGTTGTGCTTGCTACTTTTAGGTGTTTAAGTTTTGCATCAAGATGATTTCAGGATGGTGGAAGAAAAATAAATTGGGGTTAAGTTTAAAGAGTTAAATGAAATTGGGCTAGTTACAGTAAACCGGAACACTGTCTAATGTTTGAATCATATCTAGAATGTTTGAATCATATTTGGAGCTACAAACATCCATTTCAAGTGTTCTCGAGCTTATTGGAAGGATATGACAACCGCCTACAACTTTCATGAAGGGTTTTAGACCCATTATGGATATTTGGAAGCCCCAATTTATCAAAATCTGAGGTATTCAAATATGTCAGAAGCATAGTAGAAGCCTAAACCCATCTTAGTTTTTAGCTTGAGTCTGGAGTTCTAGAAATCCAAATTTAGCAAACCCAGATTTGTTAGAAATCTGAGAAGGAATTATAAAACTTTCATGCTTAACCCAACTCCAAATTATGCCATTTTGATTCTCCAATCGTTGCATGATATCACTAAATAAAACTAGCACTTGTTAGTATATCAGAGGAAGGCCCAAAAAATTGCACCAACCTAGAAAGAACCCAATATGCAGCTGAACTAGCATTGAAGCCCACTTCATCCAACAGCCCACCATGTCTAAAACTCTGAATTTGCACCCAAGCGCAGCATCAAATGACCTAAAAACTTGTACATGGCTTAATCTCCAAAAAGCCAAAGAATGCACTAAATAGCCACTGTCTCAATAGCCAAAAAAGCACAGCTCCATCACAAAATGTGCATTCCAAGTGCCCACTCCAAGCCAATTTTGTTGAGCAATTAGGCCACCTTCCAATGATCCAACTACAATAGGTAAAACGTGCATTTTAACTGGGATTTTTGCTCCCAAAACGCTGTAGTTTTCAGAGGAAGGAAGTAGGGCATTCATGAGGCCTTTTAAATAAGCAACATAGAGGCATTCAGAAATCATTCTAAAGCATTTTCTTTAGAGACTAAACTACGGTTGAGAAGAAGAGAAATAGGAAGGAATTCTTAAGGAACTCTTGGAGGAAATAGGAGAAGTAATTTTGAAAAGAAGGAGGCTCATCTTCACCTTCCATTAGAGTTTTTGTTTTACTCTTGCTTTTTATTTTTTTGATTTAAAGTTGTAGTTTACGATTGGGGTGTAGTCATTGAGGTGTTGTTATGGATTAATTTTGGTTCTTGGGATATATCTTCTATGCATTGCAATTCAATAAATATGATTTTAATGCTTATAATTTACTGGCCATGAATTGTATGGTTTATTTGGTGAAATGATTTTATGATTAATAAAATAAGATTATTTAATGATACTAAAATAATTTCAAATTTATTGGAGCTTAAAATTTCTATTCCAAATGGATTCCCCCACCTAGCTTTGGAGAATTTAATCCACATTAAGTTGGAATAGATTTAAGACGAAGTTAATTGATTACATTTTAGCTAATGTCTTCATTAAGACAAGAGTTGTCTTAACTTACACAAAGAGTTATTTTAGGACAAATGTTGTCCTAATCAAGCTTTAAAATGTGATAAACATTTTTGTCACTAAAGAGACAAAAATAATTCTCACATTAGTTGTCTAATCTAAACAAGTGTTGTTTTAATTAGACAACAGAATTTTAAGACAAATGTTTGTTTGAATTAAGACAAGTTTTGTCACAATTAGGACAACCTTTATTTTAGTAATTAATTTTAGTTTAACCACTTTAAATTAAAATTTGAATTGTTCAAATATTAAATTTAAAAATTTTGATTAAAATAAAATAAATCTCCATTTAATTTGGGATTCCGGCTATATCATTTAATTTGAATAATTATTTATTCTAATATTGTTGTAAAGTTTGAATTGTTCAAACTTGTAGGACAACCTCCTCCCCATGTGATGGAGACCTGCCCAAAAGGAAGGGAAGATTCCTTCTTAATTATCCTAATTATCCTAGTGAATAAATAATTAGAAATTAAAAGAGTTTTAATTTTTTAGGTAACATATATTCACTAGGAGACTAGTTAAGTGAAAGACATTTAGTCAAATAAAATTCTTTATTTGAATTTTATATTCAAGCATGACCAATTAAAAAGCCCTACATGTTTTGTCAAAGAGTTAAATAAAATGACTGTATCAATTGAAAAACTAATTAGATAATTTGATTATCTATTCTCCCTAGTAGGTGTATGGAATCCTTAAGGTATAGGGAAGGATAATTTTGAATTCAAAGGAATGACCTAGGTTAGGTTAGTATAAATATAACATAACCCCATCTCTTCTTGTGTCCGAAATTATTAAAGAGAAAACACTTTGAGATAACCTTAAGTTTCTAAGAGAAAAACACTAAGAGCAAAAGTGAGTTTTGTTTAAGTGCCTTCATAGAATTCTACACACCATACTTGAAGGGAAGGGGAAGGATTCTAATTTAATTTGAAAGCTATCAATTTTTTTTTCATATTTTGTTTATTCCAATCATTAAGCTTATTCACAAAAGGTTATGTGGATTGGTACTTCTCAAAGAATAGGCAGTCAGTGCACTTTATTAGGAAGTATATTACAAGATTAAAGTGACTACAATGATATATGTAATATTCTTATCTATTTGACTTCTCTTTCCAGCTATGAGTTATTTGCCTATGTGTTTTATTTTCACATGTTTGCAAGCTTGAATGTTTTTAAAATTTTTTAAACCTATGCTTGTATTATGAACACTTAAGATAAACAACTAGATCCAACAAAGTCAAGTCATATGTGTCTCCAATTCCTTTCCCTCAAAGACTTAAACAAAATAAATTGGATCGACAATGTGAAAAGTTTTTAATTGTGTTTAGACAACTTCACATTAATATTCTATTTGCAGATGCATTAGTGCAAATCCCAGCTTACTTGAAGTTCTTAATAAAATAATTTCTCAGAAGAGGAAACTATAAGCATTTGAGACAATTGCTTTAATAGAGGAAGGCAGTGCAGTCATCTAGATAAAACTTTGACCAAAGCTCAAAGATCTAAGGAGTTTTTCTATTCCTTGCACCGTAGGAGTTAAGCATATTTCTAGATCATTGTGTGATTTAAGTGCTAGTGTTTCACTAATGCCTTTCTCTATTTCTAGGAGACTTTTACTGAAGGAGCTAAAACCCATTACTGTGTTACTTCAATTAGTTGACAGATTAGTGAAGTATCTTGTGGGGGTTTTGGAAAATGTGCTAATGAAGGTAAAAAATTCATCATCTCAGTAGACTTCATAGTTTTAGAAATAAAGGAGGACACAGAAATTCCTATTATTCTAGGAAGGCTCTTCTTAACTACAACTAAAGCTGTAATTGAGGTCAAGAATGGTAGGTTGACTTTCACAGTTGGTGAAGAAGAGGTAGAATTTAAGTTATATGAATTGCTAAATATCCATCTTTCACTGACCATGTGTTTAGAGTTGATACAATATATGAGTCAGTTAGAGGGTAATTAATGTCAAGAATGGTAGGTTGACTTTCATAATTGGTGAAGAAGAGGTAGAATTTAAGTTATATGAATTGCTAAATATCCATATTTCACTGACCATGTGTTTAGATTTGATACAATACATGAGTCAGTTAGAGGGATTTTTAGTGTTGATATTACTAATGAATCTCTTGAGAGTTATTTGGTGTGTGTAGGAACAAAGCAAGATGACAACTTAGAAATTACAGAAGTGGCTTACACACTAGATGCAACATGTTCTAAACCTCGACATAGAGGTATGCATTTTGAGGCATTAGGAAAAGGTAAGCCACTGCCTCCCCCTCTAGTGTTCAACCACCAGTTCTTGAATTGAAACCTTTACCCTCACATCTTCAGTATGCTCTTCTAGGGGAAGATAACACTTTGCTCGTGATTGTGAGTATGTCCCTATCTAATGTTGAACTGGATAAATTGTTGCGTGTGTTTAGACTTAGGAGAAAGCCCATAGGGTGGACCATATCTAATCTTAAAGGGATTAGCCATTCATTATGCTTGCATAGGATTTTGATGGAAGATAATTACAAACTTGCTGTTGAACATCAAAGAAGATTAAATCCTAACATGAAAGATGTAGTGAGGGCTAAAGTTCTTAAGTGGTTAGATGCTAGTATTATTCATCCCATATTTGATAGCTCATCAATCCAGTGCAAGTAGTGCCAAAGAAGGGTGGGATGACTATTGTACAAAATGAAAATAATGAATTAATTTGCATTAGGATAGTAAATAGAAGGAGAGTATGCATTAACTATAGGAAATTGAATAGTGCTACCCATAAGGATCATTTTCCTTTACCTTTTCTCAATCAAGTATTAGAAAGAATTACAAAGTATGCTTATTATTGTTTACTATATGGTTATTCGGGGTATAATCAGATTCCTAGTAGATATTTCCATGATTCAAAACTTAACTATGCAACTATTGAAAAAGAATTTCTTGCTGTTGTACTTGCTTTTGACAAGTTTTGATCTTATCTTGTAGGTTCCAAGATGATTGTTCATACGGACCATGCAGCACCGAAATATTTATTGCCAAGAAAGATACCAAACCACAATTGATCCAGTGGGTGTTATTGTTACAAGAGTTCAACGTTAAGATTATAGATAAAAAAGGAATGGAAAATGTAGTAGCAGATCACTTATCTAAGTTAGAGGGGCAGCAAACAAACAATGAGGTACCCATTAATGATAGTTTTCCATATGGTGCTGTTGAGATACATAGTGAAGCCACTGGTGCATTCAAGGTTAATTGGCAATGTTTGAAGACGTATTTAGTTGGTACTGAGATCCCTAAAGGGGTGACATACTCCTTGCATGAGGCTACAAGTTAAGGATGTGAAGGTCAAGCTAATGACCATAAACAAGCGCTCCTTGCAAGGCAACACAAGTTTTCTGTGCTTTTGTGTTATTTATGGTTCTATGTTTTTTTAAAAAAAATGTTATTCTACTTTTTTAGTGTGTTTATTTAAAACATCATGCATTAGTATTTCTTTTAATTAAATTTTTATTGTTATTTTTAGTTTTCATTAAAGTTATGGATGGACAACATTGTTGCAACCCTCTTTGATTTGCATTAAGGGAGTTTCTTTCCTCTCTACCTCTTTTATGTTTTATGTTGAAACATTGGTGAAAAACATTGGGGGTAGGGAAAGGAAATTTAATTTTTCTATATTGATGCAAAAAATTGTTGCTTGAGTATTACAAACAAATTTAGTTTTTTTGACAGAAATAACTTGTGAGAAACAAATAAAAATTCCATAAGAAATGACATTTCTCATAGAAATTCTAACGAATTCTTAACTGTTACAATTTCTTCATGCTAGTGATGACCATACTCATAGATAATCCTCCATGACAATTATTCTCACGGAGAGTATCCATGACAAATGTGTAATAAGTACGTAAGAAAAAATAGGACAAGGCATGAGACAATATGTTTATATTTTGAAGGATTAGCTCACGAATATATGTCCATGAAAACGTGTGACGAACTTTCATTGTGATAATGCCCGTGACAATAGGGAAACAAATAAAAAATTTAAAATATTCTCATGGCTATTAGCTTTGCAAAATGCAGCCACAAAAATTAAAAATCAATTTTATAAAATTTTTAAATTTTTTTGTTATACTAATAGCTATCATATTTTAAAAATAACTTAAATGTAGAGCTAAACAAACCATATTCAATCAATATCAATATAATATTAATTTCAATAACAATTAATTAAATGTACAGCATAACAAATAATATTTATATATTATTCAGTCAAAATCAAATGTAATGTAAAAAAAATATATTAACAAATATCCCAATCGTCATTTGACTCATTATCGTCTTTAATGGGATCTTTAATAGGAACAGTGGGAGCTAGAGAATGGGAACGGGAAGGGGAATGGGCAGGGGAAGGGAAATAACCAAATTGAGACATGCAATGGATTACCTGCATCATCCACTCTGCAGGCTGCTTCATTCACTATTGCTATTGATCGATGATATGTCTGAGCTTTGTGACCTACTGCTCCAAATTCTGTGAAGCCTTGGAATCTTAGCTTGCTTGTGGTGACTGGCTTGATTGACCCATTTTGACCACAGCAGCCTCAAAGCCCATCCTATAAATCTATCCCTTCTTATTCGTCCCACCGATAATCTCCATCCACAATCAGGTGTTGTTGATGGAAGAACAGGCAGTGTCCTGGGTTTGGCTTCTAAGCTCTTAGTAAGATTTCTGCATGACTCCAACCATAATCATTTATATGTTAAATCAAGCATAAATACAAAGAAACTTATAATATTTAGGTTGAATAAAATTTAATTAAATTAACTTACGTAAGTCTTTTCAACATGTGAATGCACCCATCCTTTGGAGTCCCTGTGCACATCATACGAAGGAATACCTTAATCACATCAGGAGTTCTCCACAACTCATTTTCCTACAAAAAGAATAAAACTATTGAAGTAATAAAAATAATTAACTAAGGTTGTAAGTTTATAAAAACTGACCAACCTCCTCTTATGGTCGGTGACAAATTGGGATCCGCCTTGATGGCAAGAGGCATCCTTCGATTGTTTCATCTTATTCTAATCCAAGGTAGCCTTGAAAGTAGCTAGTCCTTGATATACTTGTCCATCCAATTGCCTTGCAACTTGCTTGTCTAGATGGCTCTTAACAATGTTCGTAATCTGCCAGTGCACTTGCTTGCCTAATTACAATGAACCTTCTCATTGAACTTAGGTTTCCAAATATACTTTACCTGCAGTGGAAAAATTTAGATAGAAACAATAATGATGAAAAAATTTTGATTGGAGGTGAACTTTGCAAGTTTGATTAATACCATAAATTGGTTAAACCAGCGATCTTTAACATGTTGAGGAACTTCCTTTTAGAGACTCCAGGTGCCATGAAAATGGGATTTGTAGATAGCCCCAATATTGTTCACGATGTCCCTGGACATCTTAAATCTACAAAAAAAAATGTTTACTTTGTTATAGGGAATGAGTATTAGAATTGTTAGACAAATAATTACCAAGCAAGTTGAGTAGCGTACTTAAGTTTTTCTATATAGTTCTATCCATATGTGGCTGTCGAGGGCTCTGGTGCCAAGCAAAGGATTAGAGGGTGTGATGTGGGGACTCGACAGTAAGGACCTTACAACATTTGTTGAGATGTTGAGAGGACCCTACAGCACAGAATGTTAACGGACGCGGTGTCATTGCGGCTGTGGCTGGCATGCCAGATTCAGATATGATAGGTACTTGATCTGGCACTAATGTTGATGGCGTGCTTAATAGCAGGGGTAACTCTAGGTTAGGAATGTTACCATCCCTAACCTCAGCGCAGGAAGGTTGAGCTATTACCTTCTCCTTGCCCTTCCTACTGGAGTGGCCAGATCCATGTCCACCACCTGCCTTAGACTCTTCTACAGAGAAGATGGAGTTAAAGCGATGGCACATAAATGAATTCGGTAATATCTCTCATAATATTAAGGAATTCCATTTTGAGAAGAATTGGCCACAACAGACATTTGGCCTGAGCATGAATTACAAGCTTCATTTGATATGGCAAAAGCCTAATTATTCATTGATGTTCTTGTTTTATTTTGCTTAAAGTCTTTTATGAAATTAAAAGAAACTTCTAAACTAGAAGGAGCATTTTTAAACTTTACAAAAGCCCAACAATTTCAATGTTCACAATTCGAATAGGAAAAGGTTCATGTGTAAACTAAATAGATTTGTATTCAAATCCTAAGGCTTGCATATGGAGTTGTAGACATTAGGAGAATGAAAATATAATAAATACTCTATAAGAATCTTTTGACCAAATGACTTAGCAACTACTTATAGCACAACATGTCACTCATTAATCCTTGCCTATGCCTTAGGCACATGAACCTTATTGGCATTTGGATATGCAATGTTATGTAGTAGTAATTTTTTTATCATCATTCTGAGTAGAATAAATAACAGTTTATGACAACAAAGAAGTTCAGGAAATGAGAAGTAGATATCGAATCATTTCAACATCAATAATGGAGATAAAATTCAACCACTCTAAGGCAAACAAAGGCCAAATCAGAGATGGTAAATGCTAAAGTTTTTCAAGAAACTTAAGCGTGCCATACTCATTTCATAAGAAACCCAAAATTGAAAGTAAACTATGCGTTAGATAATAATTTCTCCTCAAATATTAACAATTGGGATAATCCAATAATCCCTTTCTCCTCACTCGAATAGAACAAATCTAGTACATATATTACTAAAAGGTTAATACGACATAACCTTTATAACACTTCTTCTTATACCCACAACCAAGTTTAGAAAATAATTTCTTGGTATGGAACAAATTTGTAGGCATCCGATGACCGCTTGGAAAAAATCTCACATATTAGTGTGATAAGCTCATCCATACATGCCCTCACAATGATATAGTCTAATTTGATACTTAATAATCTAATAGCAGTTGAAAGCACTAAGTGTGTCTCACATCCATCTTATAATTGAGACTGTGCGGCACTCAACATATAATAAAATTTTTCTAACTCTTCATTAGGATCCTCCTCCGCTCTATAGTACTCCCTTTCAAAAGATGGCCCAGTAGCATCTATCACCATCTGCTCATACGGTTGGAAATTTTGGGTCTCAATAACCTCAATTGGTGAGGGTAACGGTAGCTAAACCTCTCATGATGCACCCAATATTAGTAATCCTCCATAAAACCTTTCCTATGTAGATGCGCCCTTACATCATCAGGTCTTTGAAACTTTCAGCATTTACATTTAGCACATGGGTATCTAAACTTCTCTCCATTAAAATAAACATTAATTGCAAAAGTAAATTGAATAAATTCCTTAACACTAGTGTAAAACTCTGTTGTAATACTCTTACTATTGGGATAAAGTATATTCTTCATCCAAAGGCAATGCTCTGAGATTTCCATATTCCTTCAATATTCAACATTAATAATTATAATTAAATCCATTACATAATTACATATATTCATTAAAATACATCAAATCATAACTAGTGACTAAAAAGTTATACAAAATATTAACATCCATCATATGATTAAGCCCCAAAACATTTTACCAAAATATAAATGATATCATACATAGTTTACTTTATTAAATTAAGCCCTAAACACCATAAAATTGAAATTCATCCCAAATATAAAAAAGAGAAAAGAAAATATCATCCAAACACTACATCCATCTTACAACAAAGGCCCCAAAATAATTTGCTAAAATATAAACAATATCATACATAATTTAATTTATTCAATAAAGCCATAAACACCATAAAATTGAAATTCTTCCAAAATAATTCAAAAAAATTACAATAAATCATCCAAACACTCTCTATCCATCATATAACAAAACCTATAAAGAAAGTTCAACATAAGAAATCTACACTTACTCTAATTTAAACATTTCATTTTGGATTTCAATTAACATAATTAATATCCCACATTATCAAACTAAACCATAAACCAACACCATACACTATCAAACAGCTATTCACCAACACATATACTTGAATGAAACTAATAAACAACTAAAAACTTACCTAGAATTCACCAATTACCAAAGAAAATTCAGAGGTACAAAAAGAGAAATATTTTGGGCAACCTCAAGTTATCGAAAGCTTGAAATGGAGGAAGGAGATAGACTAAACACCACTTCACCCTGCCAGAAAATGCCCAAAAGTAGTCAAAGAATCTATTTGGATAGATAAACCATAGAGAAATTGAGTTTAGGGAGAAAGAAAATAAGGAAACTAAAATGGAAGAAGGAGGTAGAAGATGCTATGATATATCTAGTTTTATGAAGAAATTTATCATGAAAATCTTCCATCACACCCATTCTCACAACCAAAATCCATGATAAAATCAATTAAAATAGTGTGTTTCATTAGATGAGTTGATTCTCATGGACAATAGTCCGTTAGAAATTGTCTCATGGACCAACTCCATCATAAATGCTGTTACAATATCTTCATGCCATGTTCTCGCTTTTTGTCTCACTGACGTCTCACGTGATTTCTCACATCTAATGCTAACAAAAATTGTTTCCATCAGAAACCTTGTGAGATCTATTTTCAAATAATTATCAGTGATAAAGATGTTATAATTTCTATGATAAGTTCTATCAGAATGTTTTTCTATCATAACGTCCGTAAAAAAAAGCTTGTTTTCTTATAGTGGAGCCTGTTTTTTTCTTTTTGCTTAATTAGCATTTTGCAATCACATTGAATGTCCAGGTATGGGTACCTAGTTAATGATGACAATTGATGCTAATTGAGTAGAGTGGAAGACTTGTGATGGACATTATCTTGATTGAATGATTGATTAAAGTTATGAGCATATTATTAGCACTATCTTAATATTTTTATGCACTTAGCATTAATTTGGTGTGCTCACTTAGAAGAAAGTCATACATATGCAGTAAATTTTGTTTTGATTCAACTTAAATTCTCTAGAACTTGTTTGAACAGAGGTGAAATTCTAGACGACTACATTATTAGAGAGATGATTTAAGCCATTTTTTGATTGGTTGAGCCTTTCTACCTAACCTTACATTATAAACTTCTCTAGTCACCCCTTTTGAGCCTAATTGACTAATTAATTTTCTTTGATTAGCCACATATTTTGACTTTGCCATGATATAATTTTTCAAATTTCTATCCCTTACTTTGAGCATATGAGCATTTTAGACATGCAATTGAGTCATGTTAAATTAGGGAGGAAGGGTGGAGTTATGACAAATATACAGTGAAAAATATAGTAATGCAAAGTAAAGAAAAAAAATATTATACCCCATGTACAAAAATAAAAATAAACAAAGTTTAGGGGTAAAAAGAATGAAAGAAAACTAAAGTTGTAATTAGAAAAAAAAAGTGGTAATTGGAGAAAGAAATATGCTTTACTTTAAGAAGTTAGAATGACTTATAAGCTTAGGGTGAATGAGCCAAAATTTAACTTGTCATCATACCCTTGACCTTAGCCTTACATTACAAGCAGAATAAAGCCTTTTTGATAATGTATTTTATCTACATTAGTGGAGAGGGATATGAAAAACTATCCTATGGAGATACATTACTACTTATGCATAAGAGATCCTGCAAGGTTTACTTAGTGTTTATGAATGCATCTGAGTGGCATGCTTGATTAATGTAGCACACACACTTCAATAGGTATTAAGTTGTGTAAGTAATTTATGACTAAAAGGTCAAAATAAATAATGTTTGGAATTGTCTTTGACTCCACAAAATGTTCATCTATGAGACAATAAATTTAGAACTCATCTTGCAAAATGTAAATGTGGTTGCTAAAGTCAATTACGTATAATTGTGTTATTTTGTTTTACTTGAGAATAAGCAAATATTCAAGTTTGGGGGAATTTGATGTATGATTTTATTCCACTTCTTTTATTGGGCTTTAGTGTTTTATTCTAAGTTGTTTTATATGTTCTTAACTATTTTATCTACAAATTTAGGCGTTGTCACAACGTGATGGCCTGTGAAAAGTCGTCAATTTATGACTTTAGAAGTAGAAGGGAAAAATGAAAAGAAAAAGGAGTTGCGACTAATTAATTAGAAGGCTAATTAGAATTCTAAGAAAAAATAGACATTGGCCCTTGAAACCAGAGGAAGGGTTTGGGAGTCTAATTACGCGTGGGGAAGGTGTTAGGCACCCCATAATGTCCATCTCTAAGGATGGTTATCCTAGATTGTTTGTGCTTAAAAATTTAATGTTTTTTAATTATGCCATTTTTGTTAATGCGATTATAGAAAGATGAAGGATGAAAGAGCCAGACTTGCCTTACTAGGTAAGTACTTACGTACCTCAAAAGGGATCGAGGTCAACGTAGAGAGTAGAGCTCCACTTAAAGCCTTCAAAAAGTTAGGACATTAGGGAGGCTAAACCTTTAGTGAAAGCCTATGAAAATTAGGACACTAGGGAGAATAGACCTTTACTTAAAGCCTATAAAATTAGGACTTTAAGGGAGAATGAACCTCTACTTAAAGCCTGGAGAAATTAGGACTCCAAGGGAGAATGAACCTCCACTTAAAGCCTATGACAATGAATATCTTCCTAAAGTGTTGTTTTTTAATGGGCTTTTGAAACCTCTTGTTGGCTAAGCAAATTTAAAAACCATTGAGAAAAATGGCTAATTGGACCTTTAAAATCCCTTTAAGAGAAATAACATTGGGCCTTTGAAACTCTATTGTCCTAGTAAGGTTGAATCTATGTGAGGCACTAGTTCAATAGGCTTTTGGAACCCAACTAGGAAACACATTCATTAAGTAAGATTTGGGCTTTTAATATATCACATTCAAGAGTGATTTTCAAAAGAACCTTGATCCTTTCGGGCTCTTTTATCCAAATAAGGTTGAACTTTATAAGACACTAGTTAAATGGGCTTTTGAAACCCCACTAAGAAAGAATAAATAACAAAAAATTAAAACCCTCCTTTTAGCCTCTAAAAAATTGGGCCTTGGACCCACTTTCACTAAATTACATAATGAACTCTAGATGAAAGCTCCTATTCATTGTATATGAAAAATTATTATTTTATATTTTTAAAGGCTATTAAAACATGATTATCTTTTTACTAAAGGCCCTTTGGGGCCCTAAAATTTTGTTTCTCCTTATATTATTATAAAAAAAAAAAAGAAATCAAGTGATACTCCTTATATGGGTAAATATTATATATAAGAAAACATAAAAAAAGATAAATAAAGAATGTAAAAAAAAAAATAAGTAAAAGGAAAGGGTAATAAACAAAATAACACATTACAATCTAAATGATAAATAAAAAAACCAAAATTACACAACCCAATTAAAAACTAACAGAAAGAAGGACACAGACTTTCAGAGTCACCAATACCACTTATACCCAAAAAAATAGGGAATCACACACAAGCAGGTAAAGTTATTCATTTGAGAAAACAAGTGAGCTCAAATGCTAAGAGATTCGCTTGTCATAATCAACCAATCCGTTTGCCCATATAAAATGTAACCAGAAACTCATAACACCTTGGAAAAGTATTTGGATTAACACCTTGGAAAAGTATTTGGATGTCACCAAAATTTTTGCAAGTTTTTCGCGTGGCAAATTTAAAAAGATTTCATCCCCCAAATGGACACCCAGTTGAGAATAAATGTTTAAAGTATTCAATAGTTCACATTTTTCAAATAAGTGTTTCAAATTAAAATTTGGTTGCTAGAAAAAAGTAACTTCCCATTGAATATACCACCACAAATTCGAAATTAATAAAAGATAAACTCATAACATCACAATAGAGTTAAAGTTCCAGTTTTAAATTGATTACCTCAATGCACACAACAAAAATTGGAATTTGAAATAGCTCAAATCAGTATGCCATATTGTGATGATGCCCATATTCATCATTCCAAAATCCAGATTTACGAGATTAGGTGTCACTCAAAATGTAATGAAAATCCAGATTTCAAATGAACACTTGAATCAAATCATAGCACAAAAATGCTTGCCAAGGTGAGCAATATATTATGACTACAGAAATCCACCTTCTGCCATTGGGTTCGTGGAACCTAGGGTATTGTAATGGCTCCAAAATAAAACAAAGAAGGAAGAGAAGATCCAACAATAATAGAAAGAGGTCTACCCCTATAAATCCCTTTTGAAATATTCTCTTCTTCTCCAAAAGTCACTAGTGCCTAACAATCTCTTCGTTCATCCTTTATAGCCAAAGTGAAACCCCAAATCAACGGCCATACCTTCACAGTTAGGAGGGCAGGGTCCACACTGCTCAGATGTTGCCTACTAAGGTACGAAAAAAAAAAAGGCACCAAAAGCAGCTACCTTGGCTTTTGACTATAGGAGCATATGCGCGTGGCTGAGAGAGGAAAAGATATAAATTGACAATCTATGCTGCTAGTGTTAAATGGCAGAGAGGGAAAGATAGCTAGGGTTGCTAGTTGCCAAAAAAGGTGGGTGCAACAGATTATCCTTGCCGAAAGTGAGAGAGAAAAATAAGGGGGAACATAAAAAAGGGTTGGTGATGGATGATGACTAAGTTAAATTTTGGGGAAAAAAGATAGGAAGTGATGGCTAGGGCTTAAGAGAGGAAAAAGAAGGAGTTAAGTTCGAGTTGAGTTTTAGTTGTGGACCGGGTCAAATGAATAGGTTGGCCTAAAGAAGCTTGGTAATAATGAGCTGAAGGATAAATGGGCTAGTGGTGATAAATTGACAAAACAAAGTTTAGTTTTGGGCTCATTTTCTATCTTTGATTTTGTTTATTTTTCATCACTTTTTGTTTCTTTCTTCTTTCCTTTTGTATTTCTTTCTAATAATTTTGTTTGAATTTAGATAAAATAATGAATTTTAATTATTTTTTCATATTTTTGTTTATTTTTTGTGTTATTTTTTTCAAATAAAAAAATAATAAAGACTAGAAAAAATTGAGTGTTTATAGGTGTGTTTTGCATTTAATTTTTTGTTGTGTTTGTTACTTTTAGGTGTTTAATTGTTCCTTTGAGCTGATTTTAGGCTGATAGAAGATAAATAAATTGGGGTTAAGTATAAAGAGTTAAATGAAGTAGGGCTAGTTACAACAAACCTGAACATTGTTTGATGTTTGAATCATATCTAGACCTCCATCTCAAGTGTTCTTAGGCTTATTGGAAAGAAAAGACAATCGGCTACAACTAAAAGTGTGCACGATTCGATTAGGTTTGGCTAAGAGCCTAACCATTAACTTAACCATGTAAATCAAGCTAGTTCGATTAACTTGTAGAAATGGGGAGTTAGCTGAACCTAATCAAACCGTTATATAACGGTTTGGGTGGTTCGGTTAACTCATTTAGCCTATTAATACATGTAACAAGAAATGAATTCCAAAATTCAGTAAAGATGGTCTATACTAACTACTAAACTCAAGGAAGATAGCTTTTGATGAAGTAATTACTAATGAGTGTGAATGGAATACTAGATATTGAATATGGTCAATGTTCACTTTAATAAGAAAATCTACATTAAAAAGGGCAAAACCCTCATAGTTTATTTCATTTTCCCTTTGAACAAATCCTGCTTTGACTACTGGTCAACTAATAACAAGACCCAATCCTAAGTTTCCCAAAGGGCTTATAGTAATGCTCCTAAATGAGTTAATGAGAGTAAAATTAAATGATGTAGTAAATCACTAAATCTACACTGTTAAATAACTTAAATTTTTAATGTCTTAATGATGTAATTATGTAAAATATAAAATAAATACGTAAAAAATTAAAATTAAGTATTAACAAAATATATAATTTTTTAATTTTTCAATATATAAAGTTTGGTTCGGTTAAATCGGTGGTTAAAAAAACTTAAACCATTAGCCTAACCGTCCTTCTTAGTACAGTTATCGATTTTTAACCGAACCGACCCATTAAGCCTTAGTTTGGTTAAAATAATCGTTGGTTAAGGTCGGTCCAAGCAGTTTGGCAGTTAAAACCACCTGATTGCTCACCCTTAGCTATAACTTTCATGAAGGGTTCAAGACCAAATATTTGGAGGCCCAAATGTAGCAAAACCAGAGGCATTCAAATATGTTAGAGGCGTAACAGTAGCCCAAATCCTGTCTCAGGTTTTAGCTTGAATTTAGAGATCCAAAAGTCCAAATTTGGCAAACCCATATTCATTGGAAAGAGGAGAAGGAATTATAAAACTTTCATGAAGAACCTAACTCCAAATTATGCCATTTGAATTCTTCAATCATTGCTTGAATTCACTAAATAAAACCAGCATTTGTAGGTATATCAAAGGAAGGCCCAAAAAATTGCACCAGCCTACCAAGAACCCAATATGCAGCTGAACCAACATTGAAGCCCACTTCAAGCATCAGCCTATCATGTCCAAAAATTTGAATTTGCACCCAAACCTAGCATGAAATGACCCAAAAACTTGTTCATGGCTTAATCTTCATAAAGCCCCAAAACAAACTAAACAGCAGCTATCTCAGTAGACAAAAACATACATCTCCATCCTAAAACATGCATTCCAGGTGCCCGCTCTAAGCCAATTTAATCTAGAAATTAAGCCATCATCTAATGCACTAGGTGCAGCGTGTAAAATGTTCTTTTTAACTGAGATTGTTGCCCCCAAAATGTTGTAGTTTTCAAAGGAAGGAAATAGGGCATTCGTGATGTCTTTTAAATAAGCAACACAGAGGCCTTTGAAAACCATTCTAGACCATTTTCTTTGGAGTCTAAACTGTTGCTGAGAAGAGGAGAAATAAGAAGGAATTCTTGGAGGAAGAAAGAGAAGTAATTCTAAAAAGAAGGAGGCTCATCTTCACCTTCCATTGAAGTTTTTGTTTTACTTTTCCTTTTTATTTTTCTGATTTAAAATTATAGTTTACCATTGATAATGTTCTTGAATCTTTGATATTTTAGTTTGAATATTATGAGTAACTAAATCCCTATTCTAGGATTGGGATGTAGTCATTAAGGTGTTGGTATGGATTAATTTTGGTTGTTGGGATATATCTTCTATGTTGCAATTCAACAAATATGATTTTAATGCTTATGATTTAATGGCCATGAATTGTATAGTTTAAGGCATTGAATTATGAAGTTAAAGTGGAAGCTTGATATGAGTTCATAGATTAATTGAACCCAGGTAGTATAATCTCGAAAGTAGATATACACCTCTGTGTCATTTTTTTAGATTTCAGGAAGCCTAATGCATCTATGTTAATATCTATGATCATAAAAGTAGACATAGGGTTAATATGGATAGAAGCATTATTCTTTGAAAGAAGGTAATACATAAATTAGGGAATCTAGTTGTTGTAACTTAGAAAATATAAACAAGATTACCACATCCATGGTAGACTTAATTGATGAACCTCATTCCTAGGATTATCTATTATTGATTTCTTTTTAGTGTTATTTTGTCTTTGCCTCATCTACAATTTGACTACTTAGAATAATATAGGGGATTATATAATTTTGGTACTTGAAACATCCTCCTCATAAAAGATACTTATTTCATCACTTTATTACTTGTTTGCAAAAGCGTGCACTTGCGTTGCATATTTTCCTATCAATAGCATACATGACTTGCATGAATTGAGAAGGGATAGAATTATACCTTTGAAGCCACAAGGAATAATGAAAACTTTTCTATTAATCATATTGTCAACCTATTCTTTGTGAATTATTTTACTTCAAAGAACCTGCAGTGAAAATATGTTAGAAGAACAAAAGAACAATTATATAATGATTTTCTAATGACTCTTAATTTGATGGCCTAATGGAAAACTCTCTAATTTCTCAAAGATGGTGTCACTCTCTTGTTTTTTCACTCACTCTCTCATGCCTCCAGTGATGAATTTCTTTGTTGTTGTTGATGGCTTATAATAACCTAATCCCCAGTCTTTTAGTTGGAGTAAAAAACTATCAATCATGGAAGAGGTTATGTTAATGCCACCTATTATTTTATTTAGATAAAATTTTATCTAATATATTATATCAAATAATAATCCTATTATTTATGTTATATTTCATTTTTATTTAATAATTAAATAAAATAACTTGGAGCTTTCCCATTGGCTAATAATTAGTGTGCTAGAATTAAAATTCTAATACTAGAATTTTATGCTTTATCTACCTCCTTCACCATTTAGTCTTCTAATTCACCTTGGGAGTCATAACCCTTTACAATTCTCATCCTATCATGTTTTGATTTTAGCCTCTTAGAATAATACAAATTGATCAAATCAAATTTGAACTCCAAAGGGGGTTGGGCGTGATCTCCATAGGATTGTAGGAGGTTGACTTGTTTCAATTTGAAATTTCAATATTCAAATTTCAAAATTCAAAATTGAAAATGAAAATTTGACTTTCAAACTTTCAACCAAGCAATGGTTGTTTTATTTAGACAACTTGTCTTAATTAAGACATCCCTTATCTTAAAATACCTTTGTCCAATTAAGACAACTCTTGTCTTAATCAAGACAAGTAATGTAAGAATTTTTCTTGTCATTTTAAAACAGCCTTTGTCTTAAGCAAGACAAGTAATTCTTATACTATCAAGAACACTTAGGACAACTTTTTTCCTAAGGAAATGTTGTCAAAAAATGAGACATACAAAATGATGTCAAAAAATGAGACAACTTTTGTTTCTTTTAAAACAAAAATTTTGTTCATTTAAGACAACTCTTGTCTTAAGACAAGTTTTGTGTAAATTAAGACAATTTTTGTCTTAATTAAGACAAGCCTTAAAACACCATATGCCATCATATAAACTTATCATAAATGTTCTCCTAACTTAAATTGATCAAATTCTACAAAGTTAGATGGAGAATCCATTTGGATATAAGGATTTCAAGCTCCAATGAACTTAGGATTATTTTAATCACATTAAGACAACTCTAGTTCATTAACCATGAAATCATTCTACCATAGATTCCATGGTTGCACTCTTGAAAAATATGAGAAGCCAATATTTAATATGAGAATTACTCTGCTACCCCCCACTTGTGGCCGGTAGCAAAATACATCCCAACTTTTTTTATTTTAATTTTTTTAATAATGTGTAAATTTTAAGTTTAAAAAAAATTAAAAAATTAAAAAAGCCAAAAAATATTCCAAAAAATAATTACATGATACAATTTTTTAAGAAAAACAAAAAATTCCAAAAAAATTTAACAAATTCAGAAGAGAAAAATAATACAAAATAAAAAAGTAAAGAAAAAATGGGTGGTGGGACGTATGGGGATAGGGGGCGATAGGATAGTGGGGAGGAAGATTAGAAGTTTCCATTTAATATTGGTTGTCCAATTGCAAATCGAGTGTTTATGAACTCCATTTGGCCATCCATTGACATAGATAAAATTATCGTTTCACCCCTCATATTAATTTTGTCCTATAGTCTCAAATTTCATCTGATAAGTGACTAGATACTTTCAGAATATGTCCAAAAAATATCAAGAAATAATGAATAGCTTATTCATCACTCATTAGGCCCAAATTTGTCACATCTTCCAAAAATCACTAGAAGTGATGTTTGTACTATGAACTCCATCTCTTGAATACATGTTCCTTGATATTTACTTCAACTATGATCCCAATATACAGAGTCTTGACCAACGTGATATGATGGTTTTACCCTTAGTATATCAAAGATCATAGTGGACTTGAACATAAGTCCACATTCCATAAGGATTTTGGTTCTATCACAAGTGAGTCCATAGGTGTGAGTTTAAATTAATAGTAACGGTATTAACTTGAACTTGACTTCTCACTTGATTCCTATTCATTTAACAGTGTCAATACCTGAAGGCGTCTACTTCAATGGCTTGAAATTCATCATTCCCTTAGAGGAGAATCATGCTCCTTTAATAGAGGTAATCTGGACACTAGAATCTTCATTGAATAAAGCGACCGGCTCTATTCAGTTACTGTGAATAATATTTTTATTCGTCCAAAGATACATATTCCCTTTGCATAACCTTTTATGAAAATGTATCTCGGTTCATTTAGAATCTTGGTGCCATAATAGCCAGAATGTAAAGTTTACATAAATAAACTCTTTATTTAATTATAAAATGTATTTGCAACATATCAACTATTACATAATTTAGGAATAAACTTACTTTCTAGGGCATCAGAGTCCAAACAATGAGATGTTATCACATGTCCTTTCCAACTCGGAGTAGTCTGGATGGGTGATAATGTAAATATATCATGCCATGTGTTGAGACAATATCTTGATTAAAATAGTTTTTGTCACAACGTGACGACCGGTGAAAAAAGCCATCGCTTTATGACTTTGGGGCGCGTGAGGGAAAACGCAGAGAAAATAGGAGTCGCCACCAATTAATTAG
>JASKGM010079598.1:0-14850 GCA_034509205.1 Ceratonia siliqua | reverse complement strand
GAGAATTAATTTTAACAATATTTTATGTGAAAAGTATCATTTTAACATAAATTTTATTATTAAATAAATTAAAATTAAAAAGTTATAATTGAGTATATTAAACAACAACATTAATTATATATATATATATATTATATTTTGTTTATTATTTTAATATTTTTAGTATAAAAAAGTATTATAATTATATTTAAATAAAATTAATTAATAATTATAGTTATAGTTGGGCCAGCCCGATGGCCCGATGGCCCGGGCTGGGCTAGCAATATGTCAGCCCGATATAAATTCAGGCCGGCCCAAACCTACCCGATTATGTCACTGTCCCGATCAGATCGGGCCGGACCGATTGCCAGCTCTATTAGTGGGGTATATATATATATATATATTATGGGATTAATATGGAATCTGTATTGGTCTCCTATATATATGATGTAGTAAGGATAGGCTCTTCTTTTCAGCAAAAAAGCTACAGGGGACCCTTGAAACAGATACTGATCTGTTGTAAGCATCAACAGCAGCTGTGAAGGAAGTGATAGAAAAAGAGAATTTCAAAAGAAACAAAACTTCACATCTCACGTCCTTATAACGCATACACCGTAATATAATTGAGTTGTGTCAGGTAGACCCTGAGAAAGACTCAGGCCACTAGTCCCATCCACAGGTCAAGAAAGATAGTTTGATGTCTGCGTGTTTTTACAGGCACTTTTAACAAAAGTAAAAAGACTATTGCTTTTTGAGAATGCGGAGGAGGAACTGGTGTCTCCACGGCATCTTCAAACAGAATCAAGCAATTATATTCCTATACCAGAAAAGACCAGATTTAATGCTAGAAACAAGATATGCACAGGCAAATTTGGCGCCGATATTTAATTAATTGGGCCGAGGGTGTTACCGCTTGACTCAAACTCAAAACATAAAGACGCCCTTATTACCATGAGAAAATTGGCCTCATATACAACTGGCCCCGTAATAAGCCCATTAGAAAAAGTAAGAAAAAGCGTAATACTGGCCCCGTAATGCTATTTCCACTCCACATTGAGTTCACTACAGAGCCCACAAACTTGCAACTTCTAGGCTCCAATAACACCACTCATGGATGCAAATGCGATACATGTAAACCAGATTATGCTCAAATGTTTTCCAGCACATAAATTTAAACAATGCTAGTATTGAATATGGTCTCCGATATTGTTTGATTCATACATGGTCCCCAAAATTGTAGTAAATAAAAAACAATTCACAATGTACTCTGTAATAGACAATTCGATAGTCAAAGGGCTACATGAAAAATGTAACAAAATTTAAGGCTTGGCAAGCCACAGAGCGAAGTAAGAAAATATAATGGCAAAGCACGTTACTTACTTTATCTATTTCACCTTCTTTGGGTTTTTCCAATAGAGCGCTTCCCAGAAAACAAGTGCTTGGCTTCAAAGTAGGTATGACTCTATCAGCTTCTCCACGACGGTCGACGAGCATCCTTATTTCTCTTCTTGACTGATTTATTTGAAAGTTTCAATACCTTGACCTTTTGAGCTGAATCCTTGAAGCCCTCTCCAGGCACAACTTCAGTTGGTGGGCGCAACACTGACCGGGACTTGGATCTACTCAGACGCTGCTTCTTGCTAGGTGTGTCAACATCTACATCCATCCCATCTCCAAGGTCTCTGCTTCCCCTTTCAGGTGATCTTTCCCTTTTCCGACCTCTCCTAGAGACAGACCTGCTGCGTGCTCTGTTAATTGCCAAACTGGGGTCAAGCCCTAAAGCTGACTGTTGCCTTCCCATTCTTTCTTATGTGAACTGCTTGTCTTTGTCAAATTTTCTTGGAACGGTTGGCCGGCTTTCTGCAGTGCTCTTTTTCATCCTATGCTGTTGGATAAGCAAGCCTTTCTTTTTCCTGATCTGAGCTTAAGCTTCCTGCTGTTCTGGAGAATTCATTTCCATCTATCTCAAAATCAACATCTACGTTTTCTGCCTGTCTTAGCCCTTCTTCACTTTCCAACTCTTCAAGCCTATGTAAAATATCAGGATCTACGAAATCATACACATTGTGTCCATCCAAAATCACTGGCAGTGCATCTTCTTTCCATTCCATTAGCTAAAATATAGTTCTTTCTCAAGTTTGCTGAGTATACACCTGCCCCACCATTCTCATTCTCCAGATCCTTTTCAGTTTTTCTCTTTTCCTTTTCTGCTGATTTCTTAGTCTCAGCCTCTAAAACGAGTGGAGGAATACAAGGTGGCCATTCCTTCTGGTCACGTGGTTTTGGCACTGCAACATGGAACCTATTTAAACAGTCATTTATCTTTTTCGACTTCATCTTTATCTCCACCCTCTGATTCAATAACCTCTCACATGATGCATATTTTACAGCAATTACCCCTTCTTCAGTCAAAGTGCTCATGTTCAACAATACACTATCATCATTTGAAGGCTCACCTCCTTGACCAACTACAGTCTTGAAGGCTTCACCTTTCATCTCAATGACCAACTTCATGTCTTCCTCTGATATCCCCTCCAATGGTTGCAAATCAGTCTTGTTGCAAACTATAATTAAAGGTTTCTTCATAAACAGAGACTTAATGCTGTGAAAAAGAGCTGCCTGCTGTGCAATACTATAACCACAAGACCCGGATATGTCCAAGAAAAACAATATAGCAGCTCGCAGATGTGCTAGAGCAGTGATACTGCAGATCTCAATTATGTTACGATCTTCAAAATGCCGGTCCAATATCCCTGGTGTATCAATTACTTGGTAACTGGTATTTATAGTCAGTATGACCTACAAAAAGTGACTTTGTAGTGAAAGCATAGGGCTGCACATCAACATCAGCTCTTGTAATTTTATTAATGAATGCGCTTCTGCATTAGGGTATCCACAAATCAAGATAGTCCTCGTATTTGGATCTATTGATGGGAGCCTTGCCATATGTTGTCTAACCTGTTCTAGGTAAGCCAACTTGGGCCAATCCTCTTAATCACAGTGTACATGCAGCCAAGAGCAGCAACCTTCAGACACTTCCATCTATATAGCGAGTCACCATACTTCAATAATTTCACATAGTCTTTAGCAATCTTGCCATAAGATTCCTGGCAGTATTGACTTGTCCAAGCGCAAGATTGTAATGGTCTTAGTTGTAGAGTACATGGAGGAGATCGCCATAGAATGGGTGAATATCATCAAGCCGAGGGAAGTCATCAATGATAGTAGAGAGCTTTTCATTAAAATTTTGTTCAGTATACTTCACTTTGGGCATATAAAATTGACGGAGACGGTAAATTGCATATCCTTTGTGTACAACAGTTGGTGTCTGACCCTGAGTGCGAGAGAGGATGATGTCAATGAAGTCCTTCCCATTTGGTACTGCAGTAATCCTTTTAAAGTTATACTGCACCATCTTTATGCATTTGCCTGTCCCAAAACAGATGGATTAATTTAAAAGTTTTTTTAAAAAAAGAATACGCTGAATTAGGAAAAAAAGAGTAAAGGACAAGTCACATGCATCAACCTCAAGCATTAGCCATACTTTAAGCCAGAGATAGTACTTCATTCATATATAGAAACAAACAAAAATATGCGAATCTTCAAATTAATCTTTATAAAAATACAACAAAAATTTACTGGTAAATATTCTGTAACCAGAGATTAAAAATGTTTGTCCTGACCTGAGATATGGCTATTCCCACATTCTCATCTAACACTCTCTGGCAGACATTACTTAGTTATAGGTACTAAAAGCAGTGGGTTAAAATTAGTATTTTCACATTAAGGAAAAATAAAGTCTAGCTTAGACTGTATCAATCAAGTGACTACTGTCTTAATTGAAGAGTCGTCTGAATAACTAAACAGAAATGGCACCTAAAGCTTGTCTTAGGCAAGATCAGGTTGGAATTTAAAAAAAAAAAAAAGAAACTTACATCAAAAGAGATATTGGTTTGGACCCTAAACCCGATAGTTTGAACTGCATTGAAGAATATAAGTGGTGATGACTGTGTTATCACCGTATCAATGTTGTAACATTTTACCAATTTTGAGTTTGGTGGGTGGCTGTTCAATAATCGAACCCTTACCATTAGTGGGTGATCTTTTAAATAGGTAGCCACCTCGACATTCAGGCCGATGAAATGCCATTAGGGGACAAATAACAATAGCTATCAACAGGGAATACGAACAAAAAACAAGGAAACTAAACGCAGAGATGGAGCAGAAGTTAAACAACCAGAGCAAATTAACAAAGGGAGAGCAACCATAAAACACAGGAAGCACATCCAAGTACAAATGAACTAACAAACAAAGAAAAATGTGAATGATTAGATGCCACATTGACACCAACAAAAAAAGAGTATTAAATTTTATCGCTTTTGTCATCAAGGACAATGATTACAAACCCAGGCTCATAAACATCTTAGATTCTCATGAAAGAAAAGAAGTTGAGCTCTGTGAAGATGAAAGATGAAGCATATTATGATTTCAAACACTGTATGAAAGATACAATCATAGCAGAAAATGAAAGACGTCTCAGATATAGAGCGAATGAGCAGGAAGGAACTACCTTAAAACTGATGGTAGGTGCTTCACTTTGAGATCTCTGCATCAAGGTTTTGATGGCTGCTAGAGTTTAAGCCTATAAACTAAACCAAATAAAGAGAGAAACTACAAAGCCAAGTGATTTAGTTAAAGAAAGAGAACACACAGTGGGGGTTGGAGGTGGCACTGGCACAGCTCCCCACACCGACCTGATTGAATTCGGACAGAAGGGCTGAAGGTCCACCTTTTTCTGGGCTAGAATCGCTATCCATAGCCCATCCCGGCCCAGTTCACTCAGTAGAACGAATTGAGGCCTCATATTGGATCTGGTTATATTTACGAATTTTAATATGGGAATCTGTATTTTGGTGTTTTTTTTTGTTTTTTTTATATTTGTTTGTATTTTATATTTTAATTTTACTTTTTTACATTTACTTTTATTTTTTTATTTTTTTATATATTGTGTTTTTATTTTTTTTATTTTTAAATTTTTTAAATTATTTTTTTTCAAATTTAAAATTATTAAAAAACACACACACACACCTGAATTCGGTGCATCCGAATCCGAATGTAAGCAAACATTTTTAATTTTAATATTTATAAACCAAAAGAAAAATTCCTTCGTCGTCATCCCAACCTTCACGGCTTCAACAGAATCACACCCTCCAGCGCCAAAAAAAAAAAAAACAATTAAAAACAAAACAAAAAACAAAATTATCTTCCGGAAGCCCTCTCTTCGACCCTGTTATTTGCTTCTTCCACGAGTACACCCGGCTGAACGGTGACTGGAAGCCAGCAACCCCCGACGTCAGGTTCAATCATCCCTCATTACTGATCAAACGTTCTCTAAGGTTGGTTTACTTCACTTTACCCTTCGTTCATTCCTTCAATCTTCCTTCATCGACCAATCGTCAGATGTAACAATTCTTCTTTAAGTTTTTATTCATTCCGTCAATTAAGTTTGTCACTGAGAATGATAGGTACTGGAGGTGTGTGATTCTGAAGGGCATGGGAAATTTGTTGATTGATCATTTTTTCAGTAAGTTCTAGCGGGGCCCCTCCTAGTGGGCCTCATTTCTCTGCTAGTTCTGTTCCACATTCTTGTTGATGATGCCCTCCTTTGCATTTCTAGGGTACACCTGTGTGTTTGGTGAATCTATGTTCGTCAGCTATATCTGTCTTCTCACTTTTACTGCTAGACTTTTACCTCTTTATGTTCTATGATGACCCCTAATTTTCTACTCATTATTTATTAAGGTCTTTGACAAATAATTTGCTAAAATTAGCGGGGTTGAATTCTGTTCAGTACTGCAGTTAATAGAACCCACTATTTAATTGATGAACCAATAATTTATCTTTTTGACCAAAAATTAATGGAACCATAATTTTCAGCACATGTTAAAAATCTTGCCCCCTGCATTTTGGGTACATTCTCTGTTTTTCTTTAGATTTTATTCATTGTTTCTTTTTCTTTTCTTGTTTGGTTGCATTCTTGGCTGGTTTCTCATGAAACTTTCTGATACATCAAACTCTTGGTGTCTTAGGCATTCTTTTCTTGAGTGGCATTAATTAGTTGAAATTTTCTTTTCTTCAGTCATGTCTCTTCTGGATTAGGATCTTTTCATATTAGGAGAGAACATGCCACTGTTATATTACGAGAGAAATAAACTCAGTATGTATGGAACCACAAATAATAAATATAGGTAGGACTTACTAATTAAGTGGTGAGTCCCATACATTGTGTCTATCTCTTCTCTCATAACATGACATGGTCATGTTCCCTCTTAACATGAGATGATCTTAATCCTGCCTCTTTTCCATTTATGCATTTTAGTTGTGGGCACTAGAAAGCTGTTATATGTCTATAGTTTTATTCATGTATAAGTTCGAACAACATCTATGCTACTTCATCCTTATTAATCTTGTCCTGTTTTAGACATTTTATATTCACGACCTTCTTTAGGCATACTTGGATTTTAGATGTTAGCTGGATTTGATTTGATAGTTGAACTGATATCAAACCTCTTCCATTTCTAGTTATTGTACTATGTTAACTTATTCATTAAACTTCGGTAATTTAATTATTAGGACATAGTTCATTGTAAAACTTCAACCTTGATTAAACTATGAACTCTAAGATTAGTCGAGCATCTCCTGGATAAGTGGATCTTGCTTATGTTGACTGCCTTTCTTGGGTCATATAATTGTAGCTAAACTATTCAACCAAAAAAAAGGTGTCCAATCCTTTGACAATTTTTTTAATTGTTCCTTCTTATTTTGTGATTAAGTATATTTCTTTTTTTCTTTTGCCCTTCTTGGATGTGATGTAGAATATGGTCGCATATGTACAATGTTTGATAATGAACTAGGCGAAGTGGATTTAGCTAGAAAAAAATTGACTCCTTGAGCATCAGGCATTGAGCATTTTATTAGGTTGGATGGCTGTGATCTCTTGTAGTATTACAAAAAAATCAAGGTGTGCAGTGTGCCTCTGAGTTGTATAATATGCAGTAGCTCTTTTGCAATCTAGTGGATTAGAAGATTTCTAAGAGGGTAGATTAGATGGATAGAAGAGTGCACTCTTGTCCTTAGAAGGTCATGTTACTAAGGTGAGGTACATTTGTCTGGTGTCCTTTTTTTTTTTCCTTCTACAGTTCCATTCATGTCTGAATACTATATGCTGTCTTTCTTGTTTCATCAGTGATTTATGGTAATTAATTTTTTTTTGTCTTGTTTTCTAAAAAAAATTAGAATCTCTCCAAAAGGAGCTACACTTGAGATTGATAGTGCGGGTGATGGTGAGGGTGAGGGTGAGGGGACAGAGAAGGCAAAATGGAATGATAAAATACTTGAAGGTGTGTGTTGAGGAGTTACATGCTGGCAATAGGAGTTTTTTAATTTTTCATATGAAAGTTATCTTGAACAGAAGTGGCTAACAAATTTTCAATATCCAAATTATATTTATTGTCCTTCATCCTTTGATACCAATATATATTGAAATTCGAAAAAAAATGATGTTTTTTAAGTTCTTGCTTCTACATATTTCAAATATTTTTCATTTTCTTAATTTGTTTAAATAATTTTTATGAATTGCTGTTTTTCATTTAGTTTAATATTTGGGATTGTAATTTATCTTTTATATTCATTAAAAAAATTAAATGTATATTTGCATTCATTGCAGAAAATTTTCTACTTTAGAAAAGAGCATACATTAAATTGTTAGTAAAAATAAATATAATGTTATAAAATAATCAACATAGTCTTTAGTCATCAACATCTGGATTTGAACCTGGATATTTAAACATTTCTTATTGTTGTGGCAAGAAATGAACATTTTAATTTTACTCATGTTTAAAAATTATATCTTGATTCTGACATGGTGCTTAAATTTGAATGATCCTTTTTTGCGGTCCTCTTTTTTCCTTTTTGTATGATCTATTTTACAAGTTTACATGATTTTCCCCCTTTTTTTATATTCCAAATGCTTGCAAGATACATGTGTTGCACTTTGCACCTGTAATTAGTCTCCTTTAAATTGGTGATCTAACTGCATTTTTTAGTAATGGTATTAATATATGTTAAAATGTCAAAATTCTTCCTACTAAATCTACATGACATTTATGCATACCTCAAGCCCATCAATGGTCTTATGTTGGGATTTATTAATATCTTTTCTTGTGTCTTGGTTCCTCTAGTGGGATGAGGCAAATGGCAATGTTGAGCCTGCGATGGAGGCCACCGATAACCTCTTTCCCTCTGACCCAGTTCACTTCCCTTCAACTCCAGAGTCTCAACCCTCTTCTTTGCCTCCAACCGCTTGTCCGCTTCTCGAGCATTAAACTTTTCACTCGATCCTTCTCTGCACTTCCACAAATTTCTCCTTCTTTGGGTAGCTTCTACAGTGAGCTGGAGCCCTACCTGTGCTGTTCCATGCCACACAAGCATCTCAAAGTTGCTGTTCTTCTCAGTGGCGGTGTTGATAGCAGTGTTGCTCTTAGGCTACTCCATGCTGCTGGCCATTCTTGCACTGCTTTCTACCTCAAGATATGGTTCCAAGTACGCCTTCTTTACTCTATGTAACCTGAACCATAAAGGCTTCCCTTTTTTTTTCTAAAGCCTTTTGCCTTATGACTTAAACTTACATGTGATCTAGCTATCCTATTGACAGTATAATCTTTTATAAGCTAGTTATGATTGTAGGATATGGATTGAACGGAGCTCGACATCCGCTTAAAGCAAAAGTTTCAATTTTTAATTCTATAAAAATAAACTTGCATCATTAAATGGTTTGAATTTCTCCAGGTTCAACTACAAAAATGACTGAAGAGCATGTGTTATGCAGATTCGCATCCAATCCTCAAATCTTCCACAGACTTATGATTTAAGAGAAAATATCTCAAGATATTGACTTCATGGAGAAAAGAAAATTGCCTTATTTTTTTTTAGAAATAATTGGAGAGGAATTGAATTGTAATAAATATCTACTCTTACTTGTAAGAGATGGATCGTCTGTTCATAACAATAAAGTATTGCTAAGTTCTCTCATATTTTATTTTTATTCAACTAACATAACTATTTTTGGTTAATGCTGTTATTGATAGACCACAGTAATTGAATTGTAAAAGAAAATTAGAAACATTATGAATTTGACAACTTTGTACGGTCATTTGGACTCAAGAAAACAAAGTAGGTAATTAGATCAAATGAATCCAGAAATTTATCTGAAATTCTTTTTTTATATTTTTGTCTTTAGAAAAAGTACTTGGGTGAAAGAATGTTGCTTAGGTTGTTAGAGATTTTTTTTTTGAAGTATTCTTTGATCCAGTCTCTTCTTTGTGATTTGATTGGACATTATTTGAACAATGGCTACTAGGTGTTTACATATTACTGGTTCATATAAGACTGGATCATCTGGTAGTTGCATTATTTGCATTTTGGAGAAGCTGGTTCTGATATATGGTTTTCTGCAGGAAGACTTCGAAAACTTTTGGTCAGAATGCCCATGGGAAGAGGATTTAAAATATGCCAGAGTTGTTTGTAATCAGGTCTTTTTCTTCTCTTATATACCATCTTTCTCTTTAGGTATAAAGATTGAGTTGTACTTCAAAATTTTGTTTTTCAATCCAAATTTATCAGTAGGCTTATGATCAGTGCTATACTTGATTTTCCATACTTTGCACCTGCTTAAGGAAACAAGATTTCTTGTGTTATTTGCTTAGTCATACTTCTTTGCTTTGTACCAGTGATATGAAGGAAATGCTTTGTTCTTATTTTAGATAGAAAATATCTTATCAAGATCTTAATCATAGATGATGCTAAAGAGTACATCATCAAGGAAATGCAAATGGTATTTGTTTGCAGGTCAAAGTACCATTAGAAGTTGTGCATTTGACAGATGAATACTGGAAGAATGTGGTATGTAAAGCCCCTTTAGCATTGTGGGTTCGATTTGCATTTCCTGTTATTTTCTTTTTTAAAAATGAAAGGGGGTGAGCCCAAAACTAAACGGCTTAAACTCTAGGAAAAGGCATTTCCTGTTGTTTACATACTTGGTTATTTGCCAGTCTTTTTTTTTTCAATAAATCTATTCTAATTACAATATTATTGGTCTGTGCCTCCTATTTGGATTACTCACCTACATATTAGGTTTCTTACATAATTGAAGAGTATCGTTGTGGTCGTACTCCTAACCCAGATGTTCTCTGCAATACCAGAATAAAGTTTGGTATGCATCCAATTGATCCAATCTAACTATATTGTAGTTTATTTCATGTACTTTCTTTCTGTTTCATTAAGCCAATGTTTTCTTTTTCTCAGGTGCATTCATGGATGCAATCAACAGTATGGGGTTTGACTATGTTGCCTCTGGACATTATGCAAATGTTATCCATCCATATGCAGATCAAATGGATGAGCCTTCTGTTCTAGAACTATCACAAGACATGGTACCAATATAAGATACACTTTTATAGTTAGTAGCTCTTGCTTGCATTCTTGGTTTATAGAAACAGAGTTTAACTCTGTCTGAAGAATTTTCACTGGTTAGCTTTGATGTTAAGTTGTTTATAGTATTTGAACTTTGCATAATTGCTTCATGTAGGTATCATGTTATTTTGGCTTTCTTGGTGTGCTAGTTTGTGATAGGAATTGGCTTAGAATTTTTACAAAACAGAGTAGTAAGACCCTGAACAAGTTTTATTTCTCATGGTAATACCGAGAATACAAAGCATACAAGTAGTGGATATTCGAGAGATCCACAAACTCTCCCTCACTAGTCAAAACCAGCCTGCCCAACTCCTGGGCCTCCCTCTCATTTTATAGGAATTAAGTCCCCTGCAGTTACTCTGTAGTTACTAACTACCTAACTGCATGCAACTGTTTTTAACAGAAAGAAACTACTCATTAACTGTTTCACCTACTAACCCTACTTGGCTTCCCTTTGTGTCTTGTTCTTCCTTCTAGCATATGTGAATCTGATTGAGGGCCTATCAGAATGGTTCAAAAATGAAGGTTTTCCTATAATGTGGTATATGGCTTCTGTTCAGTTTTTCCGACATGTGTGTATGACATGTTCCGAGCATGCACCTGTTACTATATGTGAGTATTCCTTTATTCTTGTGCTTAGGCACAAGAATTTCTACAGTAATATGGCATTGATAATTTAATATCAAGTTGATTGACGTGAGATTTTGGATTCAAAATAGTGGTACCCTATGCTCTTTTCCTTATCAATGCTTACTCTAGGAGTCGTTGTGATGATTCGTGAAGCTAACCAGTTTGTAAGTGTTTATATTGAGTCACTTGTTAAGAGTGTGTTTTGAATTACAAAATTATCAAGTCAGTTTTCTTTCTTTTTTTCAATTTCATTTTTGACT
Source organism: Ceratonia siliqua (assembly GCA_034509205.1). Classification (NCBI taxonomy): domain Eukaryota; kingdom Viridiplantae; phylum Streptophyta; class Magnoliopsida; order Fabales; family Fabaceae; genus Ceratonia; species Ceratonia siliqua. Next base: position 3,451 of record JASKGM010079598.1, on the reverse strand, counting down.
CTTTGTGGATGAGAATAAGAGAGAAGTATACAATAGATTTATGAATAGTTTTCATTCTGATAGTTTTAACTTGTTAAAGGTGTAAGTACAGATAGATGTGTTCCAAATTGCATCCAATTGATCACATCATATGTAGAAATTATATAAAACAACAGCAGACACATTTGAAAATATCATTATTGCCTAAAATTTACAGAGGTAGTTGCAACTGTAATGCTTCTTAACAGAACATCTCATACCATATATGCATTGATGGTACTGCAGAATATAACAGTTCTAGTTGTTGAAGACTTGAAGTACAGCATCTGACTGGGAAAAGCTTGATTATTTTAGGGCCTAGTTGTTGACAGCTTGTTGTCAGACAACCATCCCTGATTGTCAAACAGCTTTGGCTTATGCAGCTGTAATCCGCTGCAGATTTTAGGTGGTTAGTTTACAATAGTGAGAAAATTGGATAGATTCAAGCGGTATGTTTTATATCATCAGTTTGAGTGGATACCCGTTTGATTGCTTTGGCTGGTTGTTCACTGTATTGAGGCTGTGGCTGTCTAAGCTGGAGACAGATAGGCGCATGTAAATCATATCCATTGCTGATAGTGTATGGAGGATTATCATATCCATTGCTGAAGTGTATGGAGGATTAGATGTACCATTTTCTTCATTCACATTCCTTGCTTCATAAACCTATGATCCAAAACTTCTATTTAGGCTTCTGAAGAAAACATGAAACATTTAGCTTTTAAATAACTAGCACTGGCCTATTGCATTAGTGAAATTTGTTTGGTGTAGTCCTTTCTTTTGTGCGTGCATGCTTGTTGATTCTTCATTGTACATACATATCCTTGTGAGACATTCTTATGTATATCATGAAAAGATGAATAACAGATCCTTAAATTATATAATATGTTACTCGTTCAATTACCTTCTTTTGTAGTTCTGCATTTTCTTTGTGGATGAGGCCTATCATTTTGTTGAGTTCTACATTTTCTTAATGAATGAGATTTCCCTGCAGTGGCATCAATATAATAAGTTGGTCAGAATTTGTGGGAGATCTTAGCTGAAACTTGGCAGGAACAAAAGGAAATTCCTGGAAACCTTGTGGTGAAGTTCTTTAATCTCATCAGTTAAAATTTGATCCTGCGGAAAAATGAATGATCATGTAAGGGTCATGCTTGTGTTATCGAATAGATGGCATACTAAACTAAAATGGAGATTTTCATGTTTCGACCTATCTTACCTTTTTTATGCGGACACACTTTAAACTCATCTCTAGTTTGTTTTCCTGATTTTGTAGTTATTTTATGCCCAAACCAGAAAGTTCTTCACCCATCAATTGCCTGCATTTACCAAAAAGAAAGTATGGAACACTTTCTGGTGTTTGATTTGTTTATTTCTGAAAGTTGATGTTTTAAGATGCCAAATACTATAGAATTTCTTGTGTAATTTTTATACTATTATTGTTGCAATTATGTTTCAAAAGCTACAGTTGTGCAGTTTACTAAATTTTTTAGCCCTTCATCTCTAATAGTTTTTGAGTACATAGTTCACAATATAATTCATGTCTTCTGCAAAGCAGGAGAAATTTAATAACATACCAATATTAATATACATAACATATAGGACAATTTGACAAATGTTCTTTCTTGTAGCCTTGTCTTCAATCATAACCTAAGATTATGGTTTTTCTGTGTCAAAACTATGATTTAGTATGAGACTCCAAACTCAAGGATGTAGGTGATGTTTTAAAATTACATGAGCTGAGTCTAATATCTTAAAATATATATATATAATTTTTGGTGATAGCTGGCCTCTTATGTAACCAAATCAATGAAAATTTCATTGGTGGAAACAACCTTTTTTGCTTCTATGCTATCGGTTTGAAGCAATCCATTGCATTAAGTTGATGCGAATCACTAATGGGATGAGTGTTACGATACCTTAAGTAGAACTCACCCTCAAAATCTAGCCGTTGAGGGGAGGGTGCCTAAGGTGTTATAAACCCCTATATTACCCAGCACCTGGGCAATGTGAGACTACCTCAATACTTGTCCCATACCAAATATTGAGGCGTAATGATATCCTATAACAATACATGTCCCTTAAGAACCGGCGTCCATGACGGCCCACCTAGTTTCCTACTCAGGATGGCTTTCACTCTGGCTTTTTCAGGTAGCCCTTTCCCTGGTCACCCCCTCTCCCGCGTCGCCAGTGCCCAATAGACCGAAACTGCTATGATACTAGAGTTATGGCACCTTAGGTAGAATTCACCTTCAAAAGCTGGCTGTTGAGGGGAGGGTGCCTAAGGTGTTATAAACTCCCACATTACCCAGCACCTGAGCAATGTGGGACTACCTCAATACTCCTCCCATACCAAATATCAAGGCACAATGATATCCTGTAACAATGAGAAATAATAAGAATGAGATTTTTCGTGTTTTTAAATTTCTTTCTTGTAGCTTAACGTATGAAACCTCAGTCCTAAAGTTTAATTACCCAGTAAAGCACTAAGAGGATTTGCTGAATAGGGTTGGATTCTGCACTTTTAAATTTGTATCAATTGTGTTACATGGAAGTTTTATTTAATTATGCTGAACTGATCAAAATTTGTTTGTTGTCGTTTTTTTTTGGTATGTTGGGAAGTTGTTACCACTTACCACGACTTGAACCTAGAACCTCGGCCCAAATCCCATCCACTCCAACCGCTGAGCTAAGCTCAGTTTGGTTGTTTGGCATCTTTAGTGTAAAAGGAAGTAGTATTGGTGTTGACCTCGATATACATGGTTTGCTTATTGTCAATAGCTTTAATGTTGTATGCATGTATCAAGCTAATAGATATTAATATTACCGACGTATGAATCTTTTGCTAGTAACCATGGAGCTAATACCAGCAATCCAGCATTGCAAATGATCAGAAGAAGAAACTATCAAAGATGAGGGCTTTTAGTCATCATTCTTGGCATAATTATAAATAATCAACATGACATTGAATATAAAATTTCCCCGTAACTAAAAGCTTGATTAAGAATAATTTTAACACGATGTTCTTAGTTTATGTGCAGTATTCATGTAATCTAGTATTTGGCTTATGGTTTGCTTAGAGGGATTCCTCTTGCAGATAATCAAAGAGATTGGGGACATTTGTTATATTGATATTATGCATTTGGGATTTGTCTTTGTTACTTTGTATGCTACTTGCATTTTTTTTTTTTTGTCTTCTGGTTTGTTTAGGCTGCGTTCGGATTGACTTTAAGGAGAAGGAAAAGTGATTTTTTTTGAAAATAATGACTTTTGTAATTTTTTGAACTGTTTGTATTTGTTTCTTCTTGGAGAAGAAGGAGAAGCAAAATGAGAAATTGTGATTAAAGTAGAATCTCCATTTTGTAACTTCTCCTTCTAAGAGAAGTAGATTTATTTTTTCTCGACTATTTTGCCCCTCTGCTCATCATAGTTA
>JASKGM010079576.1:0-14855 GCA_034509205.1 Ceratonia siliqua | reverse complement strand
GAATCCAAATTTTCTACTAACCTGTACAGGAATATATGTTAGACTGATTAGAATCATGAAATTTTGGACTGCATAATAGCACTTCAACACGGTTTCTAGAAAGATTTATTTGATAACCCGATTGCAGTTAATTTATGTTAACACCATGGGGTCTCTTTGTACTTGACTTGGCCCTAATATGAGTTTCATGAATGAATGCCCCCATTGGATTCCTGTAATTCCCCTTTATGTCCTTATTTTGGCTATTTTAGCTCAATTTTAATCCCTCTCCACTGGTTAAATCTCATTGTTGTATCCGAGAAAGTTATTTTTTTGACTTGTTTGTTAGTTGAGATCAGAACTGGTTTAGTTGCTGAATTAAAAATTTGGGACGATTTGGATGTGTGTTGTGACAACATGATCGGTTAACCTTCCATGATTTTAATCTTGGATTGTCATATTGTGCCTTGCTATTTTGCATGAAATTAATTCTGATAAGCACGTGGCTAACCTCTACGTGGGAAACCTTTAACATGCAAAAATGGGTTAATTTTCCTAACACCTGAATTTTATATGGATAGTTCAAATAGAGAGTTCTTTTTACATCTCAAGGTGTTGGTTCTCTTGCATGATCTTATCCTGCATTTTGTTTCCCTAGGATGCCTTATTCTTTTGGGATTATTTGTATACTGATTAGGGGCATTGGTTTGGTAATTCAAATCTATTTATCAAGGTTCACATTGTTTGGAAGTGGTGAACAGTGAATATTTGACAAAACTTTGTCTTGCCTTTCTCTTAAAAGGCATTCTTTTAACTTTTGTTTCAAATGAAAGCTTATATTTTTGCCAAATCTAGTGGAGACATGTTTTGTCAGATTATGCTTGGTAGAATTATATTGTAAAACCTGCTGCCTTAGTGGTTGTCTTCCTTTTTTTAGAAATGCATTTGGCTTATCTACAGGGTATTGCTTGTGTTTAACCATAATTTGCTTTTTAATTCCCTGGATCCTAATAATTGTCATGCTAATGAGTGTTTATACGGATGGTTGTTTAAAATTAAAAATGTGTCATCTCCATTAATAATTATATTGATTTAGAAAATGTGGCACAACCCTTCATCTGATTTTGTCTTACTGTGTTTTGTAGTTGTCATATTATGTATTATTTTTTTTATTATCCTAGTCAAAAAGGATTAGTTTGCCCTCTAGGAGTTAAACGAAATTTTAATACTAGTTTTGTTCTTCTTGGACTTCAAAGGTCCAAGTTGAATGGAGGCCTCGGTTCATGGGTCCCAAAGGCCCAACTAAATAAAAGGGAGCTTCAAAGGCCCAATATCCAAGGGCTCAGGTCATCAAAGGTGTAAAAAGGATTTTAAGGGGCCAATTTTTAAGAGATCACCAATTTCCATTTATTTTGCAAGAGGGATTCTAAAATCAAGAAGTTTAGGTAATTTTAGCCTAATCCCTCTCAATCTTTAAGTAATCTCATTATAGACCACCAACCTTTCAGTAATTGCAGTTTGGCCCCACCACTTTTATAAATTACATTATGGCCCCATTATTTACTTAAACTATACTTTTGGCCTCATCACTTTTTTAAGTTATATGATGGCCCTAATATTTACTTAAATTGTATTTTTGGTCTCATCATTTTTATAAATCAGGTTTTTGACCCCATTATTCCCATAAAATACATTTTTGTCACACTATTTGCATCAATTATATTTTGAAGTACTTATAAAAATTCCATTTCTCCCCGTGATGCTTTAAATTCCAGTTTTACCACAAAATTTGGGTAAATTAAAATTTGACTAAGAGTAATAAAATTATCATCTTCATTTCATTTATGAACGTTTAAAAGACTTTTAGTGGAAGTTTAAAATTCTCCAAAGTCTCGATCTTCGTGGCACTAAGTGGAGTAATATACTCTCCAGTGTCCTAAATCTCATAGACTTTTAATGGAAGTACATCTTTCCCGAAATCCCAATTACCCCTTTTCCTAGACTTTTGGTGGTATCTTATTTTTTCCCAAAGTCTCCATTTTCGGGGACATTTAGTGGAGGTATATTCTTCCCAATGTCCTAATTCATTTTTGAGGCTTTAAGTGGAATTTCATGTTCCCCTAATGTCTTAAACATTCTTAGGCCTGAGATCATATATCTCACCTAATTAACTTATCCAAATATTTCTGAACTACTTTGACCTTGATCCCTTTCGGGGTACGTAGGCACTTACTTGGTAAGGCAGGTCTAGTTATTTATTTCTCTATCTTTCTCCATTATTTTTTTTATCAATAAAAAGGGGTAATTTAAATAAATTAAATTTTTAAAGCACAAACAATTTAGGGTACCAATCCTTAATGATGGACGTTGTGGGGTGCCTAACACCTTCCCCACACATAATTAGACTCCCAAACCCTTCCTCTGGTTCCGAGGGACAGTTTTCCTTTCATTCTTTTTAAGGATTCCAATTATCCTTCTAATTAATTAATGGTGACTCCATTTTCTCGTTGTTTTCCCTTACGCCCCCCAAAGTCATAAAACGATGGCTTTTTCACCGGCTGCACGTTGTGACACATGTAGTTGTTAAAATTTTAACTTAATTTTCTTAGAGATAGTTTCAAACCAAATAAAAAGGTCAAACCTTAGTTTGTAATGTTTGCTATAAAGAAACAGGATAAAAAGGGTGTAAATGCCAATTACTTTCTAACTAATTAGGAATTTAATTAAATAAAAATTTATTTGAATTTTAATTTAGGCATGACCAAATAGAAAGACACATATGTTTTATTTAATTGTTAAATAAAATATGTTATAATTAAATTTAATAATATGGTTATTAACTGATATAATGTTAGATAATATAATTATCTAATTCCCCCCTTTGTAGGCTGTGGATCCCTGATTTTTAGGGATTAATTTTTTGACTACACTCATGTAACCTAAGGTTAGGTGATGATATATATCATTAACCCTTTTCCCTTACCTAACTGTCCAAGCATATTGAGAGAGGAGAAAGCTCTTGTGGCTGTCACATTGAAAAAGAAAAATATCTTGAGAAAGTCGTGGGTTATTTAGAGAAAAACACAAGAGAAAAAGTGAATACTTTTGGGTGCCAGTATAGAGTGCTTCACACCATACTAAGAGGAACAAAAGGGGAAGGCTTTCTAATTTAATTTTGAAAGCTGTCAAATAATTTTCTTTCATCTTTCGTTTTGTTCTAATCTCTAAACCTATTCACAGTAGGTTATATGAATTGATGCTTCCCAAAGAATAGTTAGTCAGTGTACTTGGTTAGGAAGTGTTATAAGGTTAAAGTGACTACAAGAGATATGTAAAATTCCTATCTATTTTAATTCTCTCTCTAGCCATGAGTTGTTTGCTTGGTGTTTTGTTTCTGTCTATTTACAAGCTTAAATGTTTTTAAATTTTTTAAAAGCCATGCGTGTACTGTAAACACTATAGGATAACAACTAGATCCAATAGCTCATACCATAAACACCTAGAGGTAATCACTAGATCCAACAAGGGACAACCTTGTTTGTTTCCTTAGTTATTACCGAGTTCTTGTAACCTTATATTTAATTCATAAAACACTTCTATCTCATTCCACAACTTGACAACTATATTATTTCCCCTCTTTTTCACACTAGTCATTTAGTGCACAATTTTATTTTGGTCATTTTCTAGGAAAGTTCTTTCACTAGCTATTTCCTCCATTGTATCACATTTCATTGGCTTAGCAAACTTGACACGTTCATTCTTGCTCTCTCAATCTTTACCAACCTTATCTTGATCCTTAGGGTCGGTATGTTGGGAATAGGTTGCCCTGGAAAGTAAGTTGTAATCCCTAATTTAATGTAAATACATTTTAATATTAATAAATAAAGAGTTCATTTATGTAAGCTTTATTTTCTAGCTATTAAGGTTCTTAGATTCTAATAAACCAAGATACATTTGAAAGAGTTATACAAAAGGAGATAAGTATCATTGGATGAATCTAAAATAATATTCACACTCACTAAAGAGAGCCGATCACTCTGTTCAATTAAGACTGTAGTGTTCGGATTACTTCCATAAAAAGAATGAGATTCTTTTCTAAGGGAATGATGAATCTCAAATCAGTGAAGTAGTAGACTTCGGGTAATGACACTATTAAATGAATTGAAATCAAGTGAGATATCAAGTTTAAGTTAATACCGTTGTTTTGAACTTGAACTCACATACATTACATTAGCTAGTGGCAGAACCAAAATCCTGATGGATTTTGTACTTGTGTTCATGACCATTATGATCTTTGATATACTATGACATGACCATTGTATGACATTAGTCAAGACTTTGTATGTTGGGATCATTGTGGGAGTGAACATCTGGGAACATATATCTAGGAAATGGAGTTCATAGCATTATATAGTTCTTTGGATTTCAAGAAGATAAGTGACATATTTGGGCTCAGTAAAATGATGAATTAGCAAATTCTCAACAATATTAACTTTTTACTTTTGGTGCAAATGGTGACATGGAAGTTTTGAACCTAAAACCTCTTGTAAACTACCCAACCCCCTTACCACTAGACCACACTCAATGCTAACTTCAAATTAACAAGGAATTACTAAAAGCTGAAAAGAATTTTCTTTGCAATGATCTAAATAAATCAAACTATGTAAATTTTCAAAATAGCAGTATTTTCAAAAATAATATACCTAATTGGAGGTTCTTAGTAGAAATTTTCTTTCTTTTCTTAGGTAGAATTTTTAGCACTTAACTTATTTGAAAATAGTCATAGCTAAAGAGACTTTGCAATTTTGATAAATAAAAAACAACATGTGTTAAGTAGCTGAAAGCGTGGTGGGAAGTATTGAATTTTCCTAGGGAACCTGAACTATTTAAAAATAGGGTAAAGGTTAAGTACTTTGTTGTTGTTGGTGTTGGAATTATATCGATGTCATTTCCTATCAAAATCTAAAGAGGTTGAGGAAAACACAAGAAAACAATAGAAAGATGGGAACAACTTGGGAGGTGAAGTTGCATTTTATGGTTTATTGTTTTCTTAGCCTTAGACATTGAAAAAGAAGAAAAGATAGAAACAAGGAGAGCATAAAGACAGAGAAAGAAGTGTAAGATGTTGAGATATCTCATATTCAGTTATTGGACTCTTCTCTCTTATGTCTTTGTAGCTATTGGCCTTCACATCATCCCTCTATGGTGTAGGTGCTCCCTCTGGTTTGTACCATACAACCACAATGGTTGCACTCCCTTGTCCTCTTACCAAGTTAACCTCCCTAATGCAGATTGCCCAAGATATTTTCTCTTTTTAGCTAAACCATGTCTTGGTCCTTTCTATATTTTCTTTTCTATTTCTCCAAGAATATATCTAATTGTCTTTATTTGTCTTAGGGACTTGATTATAAGGCCTCTATTGTCTTTGGTTAAAAGCCCTTGTATATGTAGCTATTGTCTACTCATTTTAAAATACATGAAAGAATATTGACATTTTGTGGTATTAGAGCCTTCTCTATAACCTGAGATTGTTCTTCAATCTTCTTCCAATAATCGTGTCATTTGGTTGTTGCATTTGAGATGGTAAAGACAAATTCGAGGAAAAAGAGTCGTTAGAGGTTATGGTAGTCACCGAACAAATTCAGCAGCACAACATCAATACTGGTTTCCTATTTTATCTCTACTCATATAATGCAACTGGATAAATATATGTCCATGAACTCCTCAAGTATGGAAATTACTCTAAGTGGAAAAGTGATATGACTGAAGACTTGTTCGCAAAGAACAATATGGGCTTCGTTAATGGTGAGATCCTTTCTCTAGCTAAAAACTCATAAGACTATAGACTGTTGCTCTGCTGTAACTTTGCTCTTTTGAGAATGGTTGAAGCACTTTATGGAGAAGGATGACATAAATGGTGTGCACTACTCAAAGATGGCACGGGCTGTGCAGCAAGATCTTGATAAGAGGTTTGGAAAAGGTTGAGGACCTCGCTCTTTTGAGTTTCATTGTTCCATAACCTCTCTGAAACAAGAAAAAACTCCAATAGTCGAGTATTACATCAAACTCAAGAGGATGAAGCCTATGCTTTAAGACCCATATCCAAGTGTACTCGTGGATACTATACTTGCAATGCTAGAAAGGATATGGTAGATATGAGGGAAACCAACCAGCTATATGACTTCTTAATAGGACTGAACAAAGGTTTCAAAGTGCTAAAGACACAAATCGTGAGTACAAAACCACAACCAAGTGTGACCATTGCCTATCACTTGATTTCAGAGGATGAGTAACAAAAGCAGGTCTCAGTTTGAAGGTCATCTAACATGGTTCTTGTAGGTGAAAACACATTATTTCAGGGAAAAAATGAAAGGAAAGAGATAGTTAAATGTTAATATTACTTAAGGCTAGACCACAAGAGGAGCAATGTTATGAGAAAAATGGTTATCCTCTAGGATGGTGTAAAAATGGTCGAGACAATAGCAAGAGAGAAAGGGAATTCTCCTCCATTTATTAGAAAATTGATGGAAAAGTAGTCCAAGTATAGATAACAGCCCAGTTCCAGGTCTTTCAGATGAATAACTTGCCAGCCTCATATAGTACCTAAACCATCAAAATGAAAGCCTCAAAATCTAGTCACAACCAAGCACCCCTGGAGCTAACTTGATTAGTAAACTTACTTTAGACAAACCTTGGATAATTGATTCTGGTGCATCAGAGCACATTACTTGTGATTTTGAAATAGTAGTTGATGTAAGAAAGGTAGGAGGCAGTGAGTCATATGTGAAAATCCCAAATGGTGAATAAATACTAGTAAAGGGTATTAGGACTATTAATCTCTAAAACAAAATGAAAATTGACCATGTTCTAAATATTCTAAACTTCAAATGCAATCTTTTGTCTGTAAGCAGATTAACTAAGGATTTTAATTGGGCTTTGATATTCTTTCTAGACTACTGTGTCATACAGGACTTAACTATGAACACCCTAATTGGAGTAGTAGATAACTTGGTCGGCTCTACTATTTGAAGCCTATGAAAATGATGGAGTGGCCCTTATGACAAGGAAAGTGAGTGATTCAATAGTGTGGCATGAAAGATCTTCAAGTAAAAAGCTAAAGATGATTAAGTCAGTTTTTGATAAAGTTGTTCACAACAATGTGTTGTATTGCGACCCTTGCATTAGGGCCAAACAATCTAGACTTCTATTCCTAAATAGTTATATAAAATCCACTGCTATTTTTTATCTTGTTCATTGTGATATTTAAGCAGCATATAAAATTGCAGCAATGACAAGAGCACATTATTTTTTATCTATTGTATAGTAGAGGTGATTGGATATATTTGATGAAGTAGAAATCTGAAGTCAGTTATTTCTTGCATTAATTTTGTAATATGGTTGCCACTCAGTTTGGAAAGAGAGCCAAAAAGTTAAGAACTGATAATGGAACTAAATTTCAATTAAATTAGATGATGAGTTATTACAGGGAGCATAACATAACTTCATAGACATCATGCATTCATACACTTCAATAGAATAAGGTTATTGAGATAAAGCACAAACATATATTGGAAACTACCAAGGCATTGAGATTACAAGTTGGGTTACTTGTCAAGCTTTGGGAGGAATGTGTTCTTACAGCCACATACATAATAAGCATACTTCCTTCCAAGATACTAAAGAACAAAACTCCTTATGAGATATTATTTGGGAAATAACGAAATTATAATTACTTGAGAGTTTTTGGGTGCTTTGTATATGCTAGGGAAAACTCCAAAGGAACAGATAAATTCAACAAAAGGGGGAGGCCTTGCATTTTTGTAGGATATTCACAAAGTCAGAAGGGATATCGAATATTTAACATTGCCAATGAAAGAATATACACCTCCAAAGATACTATTTTTCTTGAAGGAGTTTTCCATTACAAAAATTAGGATCAGTCAACTCCCTTTGTGAGAAAGACCTTGAGCATAATGTGGGAAGTACAATGGTCCAACCAAAAAAATAGCTAGACAGACTCAGTTAACACAAACCAGCTAGGCCACATGTGCAAAAAAGGGCTTAAGCAATGTTACAGTCCACCTACTACAAGTGAGGATTGTGAAGTCATGGGAGAGGCCCAAGATTCCTAATTACCTGGAAGCCCAACTCAAGTATTGGATGGTGGGAATCTAATGCAGCACGTGGATCAACGTGACTTAAGTCTAATGGGCCAAATAGATAAGTACATGGACCCCTAAGCAAACTGTGATACTGGATCACACAACCCACCAGACAATGTCCATGAAAATGCTTCAATTCAACCAGAGCGCAGTGATGTGAGCGACTCCAGAAATAGACAACACAAGTGATGCACACCGATCCATCCCAGGGACTTCAAGTTGGTGTTTCCACCATCCATTGCCGAGGATCCCTCTAAGGTGATACCCAATGGGACAATCTAGCTCTTATGCTAATTTCTTTCCATCTCACTTAGCATATCTAATGGCCATTGCCACACACGATGTGCCCAAAGTATTTTTCACAAGCAATTAAATATGAGCACTAGAAACACTATAAGAGAAAATGGATTTTTTCATGGCACGAAACCATGGCAAAATGTCCTAAATTCCGTGGCAATTACAATTTGCCATAGAAATTGCCATGGAATTGAATACATGGTTCATACAATTGTAGTTAAGCCCATTTGACATGGAAATAGAAATTGTGGCAAGGTTTGCCATGAAATACTACCATGGAAAGATGAAGAAACATGTCACTGCAAATTTTGTGTCATAGTTTGTGGTTTAAAAATCTCGCCATATACGTTTGCCTCGCCTTTGCCATGAAAGTGGATAGCATCATTGCCATGGTTTCCTGAATCTGTGGCAAAATATCATGGAACTTTGCCATGATTTATATGTTCTATGGCAAATTTTATATGTATTTTGCCACGGATTTCTTATTCCATGGCAACTTTAGTATGTATTTTGCCACAAATTTCTTATTCTATGGCACATTTAGTAAGTATATTGCCACGGATTTCCTATTCTGTGGCAACTTTATTATGTATTTTGCCATGAATTTCTTATTCCATGGCAAATTTGGTATCTATATTGCCACATATTTCTTATTCTATGACAAAGTTAGTATGTATTTGCCATGAATGTCTTATTCCATTGCAAAGTTAGTATGTATTTTGCCATAGATTTCTTTTTCCATGGCAAATTACACTGTATTTTGCCACAAATTTGTTATTCCGAGGCAAATTACACTGTATACACACCTCGCTATTTGCTCCACTTTTTTCCTCCAAAATCTAATACAAATTGAATACAGAACTGCAAAATCTACAATAGTTTAGTTTTACCAATAAAATGAAACAAACAAACATGTCAATAATTATTCATAAATAAAAACTCAATAATAAACCCAATATTCATAACAATATATAGTATAAATAGAAAATTAATTACTAACTCAGTCATAAACACATGACCAAGAGAAATAAGTAAATATATGACTATTCCTCATCATCCATCCCATTATCATCATCGCCTTCATTGCTATCTTATCAATATTGAATTTGGATAAGATTTTTTCCATTTATCATGAATTATACTCTAGTTCTTATCCTTCTCTAAAAGTGTTGTTCCCACATATTACAAATCTTTAGTAAGAGCATTAACTCTATAATGCATCAACTGCAACTAGATTGGGTAGAATTAGAAGCATTAATGCATATCATGTTCCCCAATTATTTTTTTTAGGAAAGAGTCGATGGAACCAACCACAAGTGGTTAATTAATTTATATGCATTTTTGAAATTTGTCTTTCCTTTATTTTGTTTTGGACTTTATGAAACATGAAAGTTTTTTTTATTAATAAATACTAGTGTGCAACATTGTTACTAAAATAAATTATAACTTCCTTCACAGTGACCCTTTAGAGAAATTAGGGATTCAGGTTCAAAAATTGAAAGAGTGAAGATGGAAGAAGCACTAAAAAACAAAATAATAAATGTCGTGGCAATTTTCCATGGTTTTTGCACAGCTGTTATTTAAATTTTTTTATTGACATGCCATGGCTAATACCATAGCAATTTGCTACGGTATAATTGCTCCATGGCAAATTGACTTTTTTGCCATGATTTTTTTGTTAATTTGTCTTCCATTGAATGTCAATGGTGTTAGCTATGGTTTTTCATTTAAATTTTTTTTGTTGACTTGTCTGGGCTAATACCATGGCAACTTGCCACAGTATATTGTGTCCTTGGAAAATCAATTTTTTCGCCACATTTTTTTATTGAAATTTTTATCCACTAACTTTTATGTGACTAATACCGTGGCAAACTCCTATGACATGGTAATTGTCAGGGTACTATTATTCGTGGCAATCATTGTGGCAATATTGCCACAATATTATTTTTTGTGGAAATTTTACTGTAGTTAGAAATTGATTATTTTCGTGGCAAATTTGTGACAATTTATGTGGCAAAAGTCTATGGCAAATCATGACTTTTCTTGTAGCGAAAAAAGCTATGGAACAGGAAATACAAGCCTGGATTCTAATGGAACTTGGTCCCTGGTGGTGGTCCCTCCAAGCAAGATGGTCATAGACTCCAAATGGGTTTACAAAATCAAGTATAAATCAAGTGGTGAAGTTGATAGATACAAATCACAATTGGTGTCACAACGTGATGACCTGTGAAAAGCCATCAATTTGATTACCTTTGGTGCGTAAAGGAAAACACAAAGAAAAAATGGAGTTACAACCAATTAATTAGAAGCATAACTTGAATCTTTTATAAAGAAAGGAAAACTAGCCCTCGAAACCAGAGGAAGGGTTCAGGAGTTTGATTACGCATAATGAAGGTGTTAGGCACCCCACGACGTCCATTCTTAAAGATGGTTGCCCTAGATTGTTTGTGCTTAAAAAATTAATGTATTTTAATTACGCCCTTTTTGTTAATGAGTTGATAAAAGATAAAAGATGAAAATACCATACCTGCTTTACTAGATAAGTGCCTATGTAACCTAAAAGGGATTAAGGTCAATATAGTTTGAAAGTATTTGTTAACATTGTGCCTAGGAAAGATATGTAATCAATTTCCTATGGCGACAGTGTTTTCAAATTGCCTAGGGAGCATATGTAATCTCCTCCCAAAGATGGCGACTATTTTGGATACTGTGGGAAAGAACTAGACCAGTCCTACTGTGTAAGTGCTTACTTATCCCAAAAGGGATCAAGATCTACGTAGTTCAAAAGTATTTGTTAAGATTATGCCTAAGAAAGATATGTTATCAATTTCCTAAGGTGACAATGTTTTAGATAATGATGTGGGAGTATAAACCCCCACCCAAAATCTATACATGAATTAAGACAATATGAAAAAATAAATTTACACATAAAGCTTGACAAAATGGGAGAATAATTCCTCACATCCTATTTATGAAGAAATAAGACAATATGAAAAAATAAATTTCCACATAAAGCTCAACAAAACGGGAGAACAATTCTCCACAGAATATTTGAAAGGAATAAAAATTGATATAAATCTATATAACCATATTGAATTCCAAAAATTACATGGCAAAATTGATATTTCTAAAATGTTTGGGGCCTAGATGAAATTTCAAAAAATACTGGGGCCAAAATGCAATTTCTAAAAATAATGGAGCAAAAATCTAATTTTTGAAAACTATTTGGGCCAAAAATCATATTATTGAAACTTTCCTAGGTCAAAACAAAATTTCTAAAAAGGACCTAAAGAATATTGGGCATTTTTGAAACTCACTTGAAAATACTTAGTTAGGCCCTTGAAACCCATTTTGAAAACCAATTAATTAGGGAACCCTTTTGAAAAATAATTTCAATGAATTTCTTAAGAACAATATTAGGCTATTGAAACCCAAATGATGTTAAATTTCCACTAGCTTAATGGGATTTTGGAATCTTTGAAACATATAAATTTTGGGCCTTTTTACATATCACTTAAATGGAAATGATTTTTAACAGATCATTAGGCCTTTAGAGCCAATGGGCTATGATAATTTTTATCATAAGGCTCTTGAAGATTTCAATTTAAAAACTTCTTATTTACTTTCCTTTTTTAGAATTTTTAATGAAAGTAAGAAATTGAAAATTAAATAAAAAACCCAACAAATATTACAAACCCAACATTAAATCAATAGTAACAAGTTACACAAAATGAATTGACGGGAGAACTTATGTATAAGTGAGAAGAAAGAAATATGAACCAAGAACTTATGGGTGTACAAACCAAAAAAAAAAAAAGAGATAGAAAATGAAACAAAATATTATAAACCCAAAATAATAATAGAAACATACAAACCTCAAATAAGCAAACAAAAATACATACACAGTAAAACATATACTGAGCTCATGAGCTAAAAGGGGAATTTAATATCCCAATTTTGACTAAGTTAAGCTTAGACCAACTATAAGCATCACTATAAAAACAAGGAGTTAAGTAAATCCAAGATTTTTTAATACCACTAATTAACACAAAAATCCAAGATTTTTAAAATAACGTATGAGACCTGAAATGAAATCACAAGATTAACACAGAATGCTAAAATTAATAAATGAGAATGGATGAACAAAATAAAACCCAAATCCAAATATAACTAAAAATACAGAGGATTTAGATTAGGAGTGAAACATGGGGAAATGCGAAGCATATATTCTTGAAGAGACTTTAAGATTTTGCTTACACTACTTCGAGTCTCACATCCATTCAAGAACTAGAAGAGTACCTTGGAACAATGATTCGGTGAACCTCTCTCAATCTTCAACCATCCTGCTTACCTCCAAGGAACCATGGGGATGAGTAACTATCTTCTGCAACACATTATGTGTTACTAAATTATCTAGAGGTTAAACCTTATTAAAAGTAAGTTATAGCTCCTAGCTTCATCTTTTCAAATTTTCATCAATAAATTAATCATTGTGTTAACAATAATTTCTCTTGTTGCAGCATGTACATGGAATTGTTATCCTTAACATACGGTGATATGTCAAGCAATGAGGTTAACAAACACATTTCTAATGGATTTTCTTAGTGGTTCAGGAATTTTGTAAGTTACTTTAACTATCTTTGATATATTACGTTATATTATTTATGCTTAGAAAGTAATTGTATAATATACTTAGGCCACAAACCATTCAAATGGGATTGATGATGACCTTCTAAGATTGTTGGCTTAGGGCCCTGCAAGGAAGGTGAACACATGGGACTGATTGAATATCAATGGATATAAGTTCTATACAGAAGCATGGTCTCATGGTTGAAAAAACAACAATAGTGGAGTTTGTCTTAAAGGATCTAGTTATGATGAAACCGAGTCATGGTATCATGACATTTTGAAGGAAATTATTGGCGTGGAATATTTTGATTTACTTCTTAAATGGTTAATACTTTTTAAATGTAAATGGTTTAATCCTTCTAATTGTGGGATAAGGAGTTATTAGAAACTTGGGTTTGTAGAGGTCAATTCATGGTCCACATATAAGAGGGATGACGATTTAATCTTTGCTCAACAAGCAGTGCAAGTTTATTTTTTACCTTATCCCCGAAAAACTCCAAACAAGCGAGGTTGGTTACATGTGATTAAAATGAAGGCCAGGCACACAATTAATGCGCAGATGCCGCATTCCAAGACACACCTCATCACTTTTTAGGGTTAATTCTTGCTAATGATCATAATCATGGAGATTTGAGAGATTGCATAGCTACACTTGCTTATGAGGAAGTGGACATATCAATAAATGAGGGTTTTGTAACTGAAGTTGATGATGATATAGAAGATTTTGGCAGAGAAGATGAAGAGGATTATAATAGCAATGGTGGGGAATTGATGAAGACAATCCTAATGATTATGTTTTAGAAAGCTATTAAAATGACCACTACAAGAACATGTCTAATTTCCTGCGGATTTTTTTGCGGATTATTTTCTGCAAGTATAAAGCTCGTGGAAACTGGTTCCTGTGGAATGTTCACTAGGGGGAAATTTGCAAGAAAATCCGCAGGAAACTTACCTGCGGATTTTTCCTCATGAAATTCTACAGCAAAGTTCCTGCAGATTTTATTAGGGATTTATCTGGGGGAAAATCTGCAGGAACATACCCGTGGATTTTCCCCCATCAAAATCCGCAGGTAAGTTCCTGCGGATTTTGTTAGGGATTTATGTGAGGAAAAGTCTGAAGGAACGTACCCGCGGATTTTCCCCCATCTAAATCCGCAGGTAATTTCCTCAGGTAATAGGTAAATTTGCCAAAAAACCGTAAGAAATTTAACGCAGTAGCTCGACATTTCATACAAAAAAGATTAAATAATATAAATAAATAAAATACAATATTGTTAAAAAATTAATTATAATATAAATATTAAAAACATGTATATAAAGATTATTTAGTTAAATACAAACATTGTTCAGTCAAATTAAAATAAAGCATTATAATATTCAATCCACATTATTATCAGAGTTGTCATCACCATCATCATCAGAATTCTGTTCAAGGTATGGAGGTGGTGCCTAGGAAAAATAGCCTGTCTGATTATTAATCCCAAACATTCAAGAACCTGAGCTAACAATCCTCTTCTTTCTGTAAACGCACTCATTGTTTGTGTAAGCTCATTTCTCATGGTGACATTACATTGTCATTCTTCTTCTAATTGAGCTTGCAACTCCTTTTTGAGGTGATCAAATTTCTCAGGAATGGTTGACATAAGGGCGGTTGAACTAGAAGAGGAGGATCCTTTAATCATTCGACCAACAGATCCCAATCCAAAGACCATTCCCTTCTTCTTTCCACCAGTTGCATCCAACCATATATCCATATCAGATGGCATAGTAATTGATGGTTGATGGCCA